>CM056995.1:154467493-154639993 GCA_029891345.1 Dryococelus australis
ACATTTTAATATGCACAATAACCAAACTTAACTGTAAATGTAATGTACCCATGTGTATGTAAGTGCATGTGTGTTTGTTTATGGACACCATTTTTTGTTTGTGGTTTATAAGAGGTTTTGTTCTCTAACCACAAGAATGTAAATAACTTTTGTGGTGTATAAGCATGAATGAGAGTTGCAAACATCCTTCTCATCTGTCGTATCCTTCATATTCAACTTTCTCAAGTCAACGTCTACAGCTACTTGCTGCCCTTCATACCCCCCTCCCTTTTCTAACCACAACCATCCCACCATTTTAACTTCATGTATGTTTTGTCTCATTTTCACTCCGCAAAGTTTTTCCACATCTAGTTGTACTTGTCCATTATGCTATGTTTATTTCTGGAGTGCTGTCAATGGCTCTTTATTTTTAGTTTATGCCTTTGACGCGTGTCCGGCTATTAACTATGTGCTACAGTCATCAAGATTTGATGTGCTAGACCAAGTGCACGGTTATATACAGGTTTATCGGTGGTTGGCGAGAGGTGTCAGCTACTAACTTACTCAGATGACCTCCATAATGAAATTGAGGTTTTGATCCTTGGTCTCAACTCAATGGATGCTGGGTTACCTCACACCATATTGACTATTCCAGGCATTAGATTCCCAGAACCTAGGATCGGCCAGGCCGTACATAGTCTTGGTCCTGTAAACCAGTCCTCTCAGAATCGGATGGTACTCTTGGCTGGTGCGAATATGCGGTGGAAAATATACAAATACATACCACGGGAGCAGTGGCGTCTGCTTGGCGCCTCAGTGTAGCAGTGCTGTTCTGTCCCGCCTGCCATTTCTGCGTAGGAGGGGTGAGTGCAGACTACTGTTTGGCAGCAAGAATAGCTAGGTTTTGCACCCTACGTCTTTGGCTTTGCCTTACCTTGTAAGGCATAGTGTGTCGCTGCTTAAACAACACACGTAGTGCACCTAGACGAGAAACAATTTAACAGTGTCAGTCCAGTAGTTGCTTGCTGGCATGAGCTCAGGAATAGTCTCCACTGATCCCCCATGCTTGGCGGGCTGATCAGAGATGTTGAGCTGTTTGGACCACCAATGCCTCTACTGGATGTGAATTCAAGCAAGGTTGAACTGCAAGACTCAGGCTATGGTCACTCCAGCACTATCAGTGCTCGAAGCAAGGGAATAACCTAGGCTTGCCACCCCTCCTTGGATGAAGGTATTCCTAGTGGTTGTCTCTCCTCTATTCCCCCTCCCAGCACTGCCAGTGCTTGGGTGGTTGGGAAGAAACAAGCGGCCGTCTAATGGGTGTGTTTTCAGACTGACGGACTCCTAAAGGGAGTCCATAGTCAAAACTAATTCGGTTTTAGAAAACTACTGTGTTCCTGTCAGCAGTGCACTGCGTGAATTGTTCCTAGCAGGCAAAATAGAAAGATAATCTGTAAATGAAAAAACGTAAAGACAGAGAACAAAATT
Source organism: Dryococelus australis (assembly GCA_029891345.1). Classification (NCBI taxonomy): domain Eukaryota; kingdom Metazoa; phylum Arthropoda; class Insecta; order Phasmatodea; family Phasmatidae; genus Dryococelus; species Dryococelus australis. The sequence goes on from CM056995.1 coordinate 154,468,961, forward strand.
ATGTTTATTGAAAACTCAATAAACACGTGACTCGTGTTACCTCCTACCGAACAGTGGGATGCTGAATGTTACCTACGTTAATCAGGTGTAGGCGACCTTGTCCTACGTTTAAAAAAAGGGAAGATTGTTCTAGACGTGCAAAATACTTTACTACTAAACTGTACTAAAGAAAGTGGGTGTCTAGAAGAGACAAAGTGAAGTTAACGAGTGTTAGCATGTTTGCTGTTCGTTGGATGACTGGTCGTCATTGTTGGAAGCCGCTGGCGGCATACTTAAGGCTTGTTATATCTCTGGAGGTCCCAGGGACTGAGCAGTGCTCGGGATGTCGCTAGAGAGGATGCAAGAATGACTCTAGAGCCCCGCTGCACACGGACTTATATAGTGCGAAGTCTAGGCTGCCACAGTGGGGTGCGGGGAAGGCGTGTGGCGTCCTGCCCGTGGAGACTGGCGTTAGAGATGGAAACCCTATTTTCAGTGTTCCTTGGTTCGAGTATCTTCGGCGGTCCTCCGCCGTGCCTGAGGTGGCTGAAGCTTGTTGGTACTCAGCAGGGGTGGGGGGGATGCATGCTCGCTGGTTGCATAACCTTGTCGCCACGTGCTCAGCCGCCTGGTAGATTTAAGCAGCAGAGTGTTTACGTGCAAAGTGGTGCGTGCACAACACTCATGTGGGTAGTTGAAGTACACAACTCTTACGTAAGTTGAAGTAAAGTTATACTTCACATAAAGAGAGATTAGTCATTATCGTATTTGATTAGTAGTATAAGCAGCATGTGTCAATCCTGCCCCCCTTCTCCATTGCAATAATGAATCATTTGAAGAGGGGGTGGAGTGAGGCATAGGCCCTCCTCTCTAGAAGGTCTAGGTAGGAGTAACGAAGAAATTTTGGAAGAGAAGAAAAAAAATTTCATTGGGTAGGTTGGACCATTAGTGTCGGATGCTTGACCGTTGTAGCAGTGTGCGCTCTGTGTTCTCGATCCGGTCAGCAAAGGTGAGACATGTGGGATGCTTAGACCGTAGCTCTGTCTCTCATGGTGGGTGGGCTTTCTCTCGCTGCCCCTTGCCCATGCGGTGCAGCGCCGCTGATGCTGCGAATGTTTTTTTCTCCCCTGTTGCAGAGATTGTGTCTGGAGTGCTCCGGTTTGTCGGGTGTCCCACCGGCCTACTTTATTTTTGCATGCCGCTGACAAACACTCAGCATAGAGCTGTGGATATTTACAATAGAATATACAACATAAACCTGAAATAAAAAAGCACTTAAAAATGATGGCATGTGAGAAACGAAGGGGAATAAATAAGTATGTTCAAGCCTTACTCGCAGAAGACTGGGAGACACCACTAACTATCCTTGAGCTTGCTGTGGTGGTTAAAAAGAAAAGGAAAATCTTTCAGGGAACCTTGGGTCGCACAGCAAGCTAAACAGTTACGTGTGACAGGGTATGAGTTCGGCAACCGTAGTCCCCACAACACCTGGGTTGGCCAGATAAAGGAAACAAATGTGAGTCACTTTAAATTATATATATACACTGCCATATTTGGAAGTTAAAAATATTGTGCACCTGAGTTTCACCGTAGTGAGTTTATGTGAGCTTCATGGCTCAGTCTTTGGTTTAATATTTAGTTGGTGCACAAGATATTGCAAACAAAACACACACACTAGAAAATCATGAGCATACAAATGCGTAATATAAAAACTCCCTCCTACAAAACAGCATTCTTCTTGTTGGCAATCTTTACAAGTGCACTGTAAAAACTCAAGATGATATTTAAAGGTGTACCTACACATCAAATTCAATACACAAAAATCTAAAATTATTAATTCCTTTGCAGGAGTCTTTCTTATCGTAGGCTAAGGCTAACATGTATTTAGTCGAAGTCTCTGTCTTCAACTATCACTGGCACTGTGTTGAACGTCTACGTGATACACTCTTGGTAGTTATTACCGGCACTGTGGTGAGTGTCTATAAGTAATACATACTACCCCTTTATGTTGACTGTCGGCCACTTATTCTTATGGAACCTTGTCGTCGGTGAGGTGTAAAAGTCTGTTTTTTTCATTGGCTTTAATTATGTACAGCATAATAACTGCTGTATTTAAAAGTCCAGTTTGCACATAGTTGAGTGTCTAAATAACTGTCTGTTGCATTTACCTCACCGATTCCTACACATTCCCCACTTGATGATAGCTGGGTAAGCACTTTACTGGATACACAATATTTAATCTAGCCTAAATGTGAGTGTCTTTGCCTATCTCACTGTCTTTGACTGGTTGGCTAGATTTAATGTCACTTTAATACAAATTTATAACAATTTGTGTAATGTTTATTGTAATGGTTTACAACTACGTGTATTTAACATTGTCAAGCACTGCACTTACTTGTGTTAGTCGAGAACTTTGGTTTGGCTTGCCTGCTCCTGGGACGTAGTTCAGCATGTAGGGGGTACAGCCACATGTACCTTTTGACGTAGGTCGCCACGGTGATTCTCGGTACCGGCCAGGCATTGAGTCTGCCTTGGCGGCATGAGGTGGCATCAGGCATCGTGGTTCAGGATGTGGTGTCATGGCATCTGCTTCTGCCAGAACTGTTAGAGAAACACAGCTACAAGGGACATTGTGGCAGTGCGGGGGAGTGATTCCAGGTCCTCCGCCCCCACCCCAACTGCATGGGTTCTTACCCGTAGGGCAGGATGTTTCTCCACTTTGCCTGTGGACGCATCCAGTCATGGGGCCGAGTCGTTGGAGGCATCAACAGTCACAATGTCCAGGTCCCGCGACGAAGCAGTGGTAGGGAGAGAACTCTACCTCCACTGCGGGTGTTGCTCTAGTTGAGGTGTAATAGGAGGCGTCAATGGTCTCTGCGCCTGTTGTGGCAGCGCAAGGGAGCTGCGGATCACCGTGCTCAACCTTGGCTATGGATGGTGCGTCCCACTGTAGGGCCGGGTAGTTGGATGAGTCACTAGTCTAGACGTCCAGGTCCTGTGGCGAGGCAGCATTAGGAAGAGGAGTCTCAACCTCGACTGCGGGAGTTGCACCAAGTGCCGGGTAGTAGGATGCATCAACGGTTTTGACACTCCTATTATCAGCGACCAGTTGAGCACGAGGCAGAATGGGCCTCTCATCCTCAACGGCACAGACGGGCGAAGGTTCCTGCGTAGCAGGAGGTTCTTACGCAGCACTGCCGTAGGCTATGTTTGACATCTGCTGCAATTCATCATCTGCAGGAACAGTGGTGGGCGGGTTTCATGGAAACTGGAACGACCTTGATCCCTGTTCCGTACATTTTTTGTGGTTGCGGGGTTTGAACTAGCACCATGGCGTGTTCGCCATCCAGTAGTCTAGTGGCGGCCTCCGCGCTCTCGTCTAGAGCATATTCTGGGGTCTAGTCATGGGTAGTACTTCATCGTTGGAGCCAGAGATCGACTTCATGGAAGTTGGAATGGCCTCAATTTTTGGCTTTGAAGTTGTATTAGGTGGAGAGGCATGCGCTTGGGTGATTTTAACCCCTCTCACTGATAGTGCTTCCGACTGCTCGCTGATGAGGCTTGATCGGTAGGGTGTCGACGGGGTCTCAGTCACGTGGACTCTGCCATGAAAATTCTGAGCAACTAGGCATTGGATTGCCTTATCGTGTTTGGCAGTGATTTTCTCAGCATAACTGTGTAGCGTCTAGGGCATTCATCTAACAGAAAATGCTCCTTGGCGTTGCTCTACATCCGGCTTCCATGGTGCGATATAGCTAGGTGCCCTGTCAATGACGATAGGCATCGGCTCAGGCCTCGTTGCAGGTCATGGCTCGTTATCGGGAACTACCCTTCTGGGTGGAGGTTCGTCCTCATCTTCGGATTGACCAGGTGTTTCTCCTTTGGCGGCGGCGTCCCCATGTATCAGCATGTTCCCTGGGTAGGGTCGTATCTGGCCTCGGGTGGCCTTCCAGATCCATCCCCGTATGTCTTTGGCCCAGTAGACGTCCCTTTGGCCAACAATACAATAAAGACTATCCCATTTGTCAGCGAGGCCATCGCTGAACTGGTTACTGGCCTTGCTGCGGGGATGCGTCCTGAGTAGTACCGTTTCACTGAGGGTAAACTCCCATACCCCTGTCTTTGGTACAAGGTATTTCTTTCGAATATACTCGACCTGGGCTTTTTGGGCTGTAGTAGTACGGGCTAGGGCAGCTAGCTAGATGTCGTCGGGTTGAGGCATATCGGTGGCCTCACTTTCCCACTGCCAGTCGCCTGGTCAGCAGAGTGTTTGGCCCAGAAACAGCACGCCAGGGCTCCTGTTGACCGCCTCATTGGTTCTATGACGTAGGGCAAACAGAATTGTTGGAATGTGCCTGTCCCAGCTACAGTGGTCATTTCCCACACTGATATGAAGGCACTTCTTTATCTTCTGGTTCCTTCGTTAAGTGGGGTTGGCCTGGGGATAGTAGAGCAGGGTCGCCATCTCTTGCACACTGACTGCCATTCACGACTTGTGAACTGAGTGCCGTTGTCAGTTAAAATAGCCTTTGGATATCCCCATCGTGCGAATATCTCCGTTTCTATCTTTCTTACGATTGGAGCGGTTTCCTGGCTAGCTAGGGGAAGGCCTCTACCCACCGCTGTTTCCCTTGGCACTGTGTGAGTAGGGCCCCATGAGGTTGGCTGCTACGTGCGTCCACACCGTCTTGGGTCTCTGTGGTCCCGCTGTAGGAGGTGGAACCGGGTATGCTTTGCCACGACAGCACGTAACACAGTTGCTTACATACTGTCGGACGTCGCATCTTATCCTGTCTCAGTTGTATCAGACTTTGATGTCCAGCAGGGACTCCCTTGTGCACCCAGCTTGAGGGTGGTCATGGTGGTGCCGGCATATATTGGCGCGTAACTGCTGCGGAACCCAGATCTTCCATGGTGTATTGCGTTGTCCACTATGCATCCACACTACGTCATCCCATAACTCAAAGCGTTGGGGCTATTCCCTTAGTAGGTGGCATATCACGGGGTCCTCCTGCTAACTCATGGTAATCTGGTGATGGGTGATTTGTAACTGGAGGAGGCGGATTTGTTATTCCGGACTTCTTTCGATCTGAGGGAGAGGGGACATCCTTTCCTCTTCCTCCTCAGCTTTTCCCTCCAGTGTAGGGAAGCGAGACAGGGCATCTGACAGGTCGTTTGTTTTTTACCTGGGCAGTGTTGAACTTCAAAATCGAATTCGGTGTGAAACATATCCCACCCTCCGAGTTTAACTTTCGCATTCCGCAACTTGTGTAGCCATTGGAGGACTTTTGAGTCGGTTCGTAGAATGAAGCATTGTCCTTCGAGATAGTAGCAATATTTCTTCACTGTCCAGATAATGTCCAGACATTCCTGCTCATTAATATGATAACACTGTTTCGTGACGTTCTGCCGAGTCGAGGCATACACTATCACATTAGGTTGACCATTCTCGTCTTGTTGGAATAATACTGCGCCTAAACCGTTTTCGACATGCGTCTGTTTCCAGGATTAATAGTTGATCTCCTTGTGGACAGTGGAGTTGCTTGATGTTCGCGAAGCTGGCTTTTGGATTGTTAAAAACTTGCTGTTGCTACGCTCATTATCGCTAACGAGTGTCCATCTCAAGGAGTGGGTGAAGTGGTGCCATGTGTTGCGCAATGTTTGGTACGAAATCATGTAGCCAGTTGCACAGACCCAGGTACTGTCATAGTTGTCGTTTGTTGGTTCCTTGGCCTCTTAGATGGCATGAATCAAATTTTGTTGTGGGAATTTCCCTTCCGGTGAAACGACGTGTCCCAAGTAGTCTATGGATGACCTGCTTAAATAGCTCTTCTACAGCTTGCAAGTCATTCCATGGAGTTTTAGATGTTCAAGAACTCGCTGTAGGTGTTCAAGATGCTCCTGCCAGCTATTTGAATAGATGATTACATCATCGAGGTATGCGAAATAGAACTCTTCGATGTAACCTGTCAATACCTCCACGGACATGAGGTGTTGGAATGTGGCAGGGGCGTTCTTCAACCCGAATGGCATTACTAGGAATTGATGAGTTTCGTCTTCTGGTGTAGTGAATGCCATGTACTTATGGTTCTCTGGTTGTACAGCAATCTGCCAATACCCGGACTCCATGTCCAGGGTACTAATGATTTTTGCTTTGCCAATGTCACGCAGGGTATGACTTAGGTCGATAGCTGGGGGAGCAATAGAGTGTGTTACTTCATTTAGACCCTTATAATTGACACAGAATCTAAGTTTTCCATCTTTCTTTGAGATGAGGACTACGTGGGAATTACATGGTGAGTTCGAGGGTTCCACTATCTCCTGGTCCTTCATGTCGTTTACTTGTTCCATGATTAAGTCATGGCGGCATGCGGACATACTGTAGGGTTGGTTGTATACTGGGACGTGGGTTGTCGTTTAGATCTCATGTTGGATCGACCTAGTCTGGCGCAACAGCCCCCCTTGTCCAAATGCATTAGCATGTTCATTTAATTCTTGGTGTAGCTGATTGAATTCCGTCTCATTAAGCTCATGATTGATTCAGTCGGGTTCGATAGGTGTAAGTACTATGTTGTCTGAACTGTAGTCCCAGTTTACGGTAATCCTGTCCTCCTTGCCCATGTATACGTGGTGTTGACCATGGTCTAGATGCACTGTTGTTGCTGTAACCATGAGCAACCTAGTATCACTGCTTCGGAAATTGTAGGAGATACAATAAATTTGGTTGGCGCCAAGAGGCAGTGTAGATTTACCATCAGGGTAATTTTGCCGTCAACCTGTAGAATCGTATCATGCTGGGCCATTCACACTATTTTATTTTGGGTGTGCTAGTTGTTCGCAGTCAAGAGGTGTCTTCGGATAAAGTTCCCTATGGCTGCCTAGTCCAGTAGCGCCAGTACTGTGTTCTCGTTTATTTCAACTTCTATGTAATGGGCTATCGGGACTGATTGTTCCTCATTTAAACCGTTGTGGTCCGGTGGTGGTGGCCCGCTTCACACTCCGGGACGGTGTTTCCCCTCTTGTTATCGGGAGTCGGTTTTTCGGTTGGTCTTGATGGTACAGTTGCTGGCGTTTGATTACTCTGGTTGAGTGGAATGGCGGACACCCCTGGCTTATGGGAACAGTCCTTATTCCAGTGATTCTCCGGGCAGAACCAGCACTTTGGTTCGAAAGACGTGCAGGTAGGTGGAGCTGGTGCATCACTTGAGTGATGCGACTGGTGGAGCTCGTATTTCCGGGACTTTGGTCGATATGGGTTTTGGGAGACTTGCTTGTGCTGCAAAGTTTTGCTCCCCTTCTCGGGCTCGATCAACCAGCTCGTCCAGTGTTTTGGGTTTAGCCGTAAGGAGGACGTTCCTTAGGCTAGGTAGTAACATCCAACTAATGGAACGAATGGCGGTAGCTTTGTCGACTGGGGAACACGCATCGAAACATCTGTTCCTTCCGCCTTATGAAGATTTCAGCTTTGTCATTGGGTACCTGAGTCTGGCTATAGAATTGAGTTGTTCGTCAGGCTAACACCTTCTTGCCAGTGAATTCATCAGCGAGCCTGTTGCTGAATAAACTCCAGTTGGTCAAGAACTCGCAGTACCGTTCCCACCATGTTAAGGCTAGGCCTTTCAAATATAACTGGGCTCTGTTGACCCATTGTTTGGCTGGTAGGTCCATTTCCCTGAACATCTTTTCACATTCTTGTGTGAATGCTAAGAGATCCTCATGGGGTTGGCCTGCGAAATCAGTAATCTGAATTCATCGTCTCTCCCAGTTGCTGAATGGTCAGGTGCCGTCCCCGGTTCCATATAAATACGGGGCGGCTTGGACCTGCGGGAGTGAGAGGTATGCGTTCGTCGGCACCTCTCACACTGTTAGGCAATCCCGGGCATAGAGGCACGTTCATCGGGCCATCCTATATATAAGTGATGGTAGGGTTCACTGCATGACGTGCACCTGATACGAATAATGCCTCGGCCAGGACAAGTAATTTCATTGCAGAAGCTAGTGGGTTGTGTTTACGACAAGCTGCACATCTGTATTCTAACCCTTCTGTATCATGGGTCTCTACATGCCAGCCTAGGCTTGCATAATGGAATATCTTGGCGCAGCATGTGCATTCTATTTGCAGTGAGCCACTGCCTGAACAATTGGTATGGCTACACTGTGAGTTGGGTATGTCATGCTCATTGTCGCGGTTTTCGCCTGTGGCAGTGTTGATCTCCGAGACAGACATTTTAATGGTTATGAGTGCTACGGGGTATTTCGTGGACTCCCCGAAGTCTGTTCGGCTTCTCTGGTTTAACCCGTAGTTCTCCGGGACCTGGTTGGTGTAGTTCACCCGTTCGCTGCATACAGTTAATAGTCTGACACCCCACGTTGGGCACCAGAAAATCTCTTGACGTGCACGGCTATTGACTGTGTATCACGGTCATCGAGATTTCATGCGCTAGACCAAGTGCGCGGTTTTTATACAGGTTTAATGTTGGCTGGCGAGAGGTATTAGGTACTGACTTACTCAGATAACCTCCATGATGCTAATGAAACAGAGATTTCAATCCTTGGTCTCAACTCTGTGGATGCTGGGTTACCTCACATCATATTGATTATTCCAGGCAGTAGATTCCCAGAACCTGGGATTGGCCAGGCCGTACATAGCCTTGGTCCTGTAAACCAGTCCTCTCAGAACTGGGTGGTAGTCTTTGCTGGTGCAAATATGCAGTGGAAAATATACAAATACGTACCACGGGACCGGTCGCGTCTGTATGGCGTGGTCCCGTTTGGCCTGCCCTTCCTCCATAGGAGGGGGGAGTGCAGACCACTATTTGGCAACAAGAAAAGATAGGTTTTGCGCCCTACCTCTTTGGCCGTGCCTGACCTTGTAAGGCATAGAGTGTCGCTGCTTAAACAACACACGTAGTGCACCTTGACAAGAAACAATTTAACAGTGACAGTCCAGTAGCTGCTTGCTGGCACGAGCTCGGTAAAAGTCTCCACTGATCCCCCACGCTTGCCGGGCTGACAGAGATGTTGAGCCGTTTGGACCACCAATGCCTCTACTGAATGCGAATTCAGGCAAGGTTGAATGGCAAGACTCAGGCTATGGTCACTCCAGTACTATCAGTGCTCGAAGCAAGGGAATAACCTGGACTTGCTGCCCCTCCTTGGATGAAGGTATTCCTAGTGGTTCCTCTGTTCTTCCCCTCCAGCCCTACCAGTGCTTGGGTGGTTGGGAAGAAACGGGCGACCGTCTAATGGGTGTGTTTTCAGACTGACGGACTCCGGATAGGGGGCCGTAGTCAAAACTAATTCACTATTAGAAAAAACTCTGTTCCTGTGTGCAGTGCACAGCGTGAATTGTTCCTAGCGGGCAAAATAGAAAGATACTCTGTAAATGAAAAAGTGTAAAGATAGAGAACAAAATTATATTTATTGAAAACTCAATAAACACGTGACTTATGCTACCTCCTACCGAACAGTGGGATGCTGGAGGCTACCTACGTTAGCCAGGTGTAGGCGACCTGGTCCTAGGTTTAAAAAGGGAAAGATTATTCTAGTCTTGCAAAATACTTTACTACTAAACTGTACTAAATAAAGTGGGTGTCTAGAAGAGACAAAGTGAAGTTAACAAGTGTTAGCATGTTCACTGTTCGTTGGATGACTGGTTGTCGTTGTTGGAAGTAGCCGCTGGGGGGTACTTAAGACTTGTTATATCTCTGGAGGTCCCAGCACTGAGCAGTGCTTGGGATGTCGCGAGAGAGGATGCAAGTATGAGCCCCGCTGCGCACAGACTTATATAGTGTGAAGTCTTGGCTGCTACAGTGGGGTGTGGGGAAGGCACGTGGTGTCCTGCCCGTGGAGGCTGGCGTGGGAGCTGGGAACCCTCTTGTCAACGTTCCTTGGTTCGAGTATCTTCCGCAGCTCTCACCTATGCCCTATATGGCTGAGGTTTGTTAGTACTCCCCGAGGGTTGGGGGGGGGGGAGCTGGCGTGCTCGCTTGTTTTTAAGCAGGAGAGAATTTATGTGCAAAGTAGTGCATGCACAAATCTCACGTGGATGGTTGAAGTAGACAACTTTTACGTAGGTTGAAGTAAGGGTATACCACACTTAAAGAGTGATGAGTTGTATTCGTAGTTGATTAGTAGTATAAGTGGCACACATCACCTTCTTTCCTTTGGAGGTACACTTATGAAATCGCAGAGTGTCTGTCTGGATGTATTTCTCCACACCTTATTAGTAGAGACCTAGAAATTTCACAACATGCAAATTCACAAAATTTTGTAAAATTGAAGAAAGTAGCAGGTAAAATGTTGTTTTGTTACTTAAACCTTATTTCCAGCAGTTTTTATTCCTGAAGCACTCACAAATTTTTTAATAAAGTACTCCTATCCACATATTTTCTCCAACAACTGCATTTCACAAGTACCCACATATTTTGGGGCACTGTAAAATTTTGCTCAACTTTAAGTTCGTTTTTGCTTGCAGTCATACAGTTGTAGCAAACAATATCCTCTAAGAATAACCCATTCTTCAAAGCTGCATTTTAACATTCATATTAATATTTTTGTTGACAATTGATTTATTCATTATATATGTTGACATAATTTATTTAATAATTACCGTCAGAGTTGTCATCTTTACGTAAAAACCACTGTATTTGTTTTTCGTAACAATAGTCACCGTAACGCTCATAACTCTTACTTTGATATTCATTTGTTGCTCAGTTTTGTTCCACTGTAAGTATGGTGTTGAAAATATTCTGCACTTTTGTGTAAGTTTTTGATCCTGTACTTCTTCCACTGGAAGTCACCCATTTATATTTTCTATTCTTCAATACATGCATGTAAGTCGCTAACAAGATGGCAACAATTTTGAACACCACAATCCACAGGTTTACTACTAAAACGGCATCATTATCTGCTGTAACATATTTGATTCTCCCTACTGTTTCCAACTTTTTTGTTCCCTGTACTGACATCAGTGTTGCTAACTTGAGGGATTTTTCCCATTTCGTGGGTTTTTTTAACTCTACTAAATTTTTTAAGAGCTGAAGGATATTATAATTTCTCAAATTAGGGAAAAATTAATAAAAGCTAAAATTAGTTTTTAATTGATAAAGCTTATTTAACTCAACAACCAATATAATGAGAATTTATTAAAAACAATTGGTACAGTATATAACTTCTGTTTATGTCGTTAAAACAATTTCTAACAATGAAACTATTAGGTAAGAAGACAGTGTTGCTAGTAGAGAAGATCTCAAACTCTATTTGTTCAATCAGGTTGGCATTTCAAGTCAATTAAATTGACTGCATGACTTTCAGAGTATTAGAAAATCATCTAAAGCTACATAACAACCAAAACTTGCATGTAATACAGAACCTGAATTAGTGTTGAAATACTGTTTGCATAGTGCATATGCTTGTGTACTGAAGTGAAAGTAAATATTTATGAGGGTTTTTACATACTAAAGTTGTTCTTGTAATATTGAATCTGAAAACTGTACAAAGCCTACTAGAAATTTAACTAATATAAGAATATTATTTGGTAATTGAGTTCTGATATGGGATATTTTGAGCCTCAGTATGGGATTTTCACCCTCTGCTGGTTGACAACACTGCGGTACTGTTATTATTTTAAGCTTTGATGTTATGATGGTATGATTTTTTTACTAGATACTTGTTGCACGTATGATTTTGAAATTTACACATCATTTTGAACCTCCTATCCAATGCTGCTGAAAATATCTCTGAGTGAGGGGCAAAACAATTTTGAAACTATGGCATGGTGAAATCTGGAGAGGTACTACTATGCCGCTTCTGCAACAAAAGAGTTACCTGGAATATTCCATTGCAGTTAAAAGTACATTGTAAGTAGAGGCCACGTGGAAGCAACAAATAATACGAAATGACAAAAATCAATATTCAAAGCTATTGATGGTGCTAAAGAAGTCAAGGTGAGTTAACTAATTTCTGTTAGAAACCAGGTTTTACTTACGTAGTTCGAAATTGGTGTGCCCTGAAAGTTAGTGCAGCACATTTAATTGTATACAAGAGATTTTTTCTCCCGAAATTCACTTTGATACTGTAATGCCCCGACTATCAGCTGATTAACCTACTATATTACGTTCAGAAAATTCACTGGTTTTTTTAAGTCTGATATTTTATATTGTGATACAGTTAAATAATTTTCAGTCTAGGCCTGTTCTTAATAAACTGAAAATTGAGCACTAGAGAGTGGTACTATATTTTCAGCTATATTACCTGTTCTGTCCTGAGGAAACCATTTAATGGAATCCCCAGAAAGCTTAGAAATCCCTTTCTTATTCCTCAATATTATAATTGTGCAGTTAAAGTACGTATCCAAATATCAGTAAATAATTTTGGAAAATGGTGTTTCAACTCTACAGAAATAGAAAAATACCTCTCAAAAATATAGAAAAGTTGCTACAGAACAATAAAGAAACATTTACATTTCAACTATATTCGTAAAAGCCTCGGGAGGGCTATCAACATAAAATAAATTGTGAGGTATAAATGAAGAAACATCCACATTTATATGTGCATAAAGAGCCAGCAACTGCAAAAAAGAACTTAAAATCCACAACTAGCTCCAGAAAGAAGATATATAAATTATGCAATACTCAGCTTCGACTGTCAAGGGGGAGTGGGGGGGACAAATTTATCAGTTTAATTATTCTTTATTCTAATTGTAACTAAAAAACCATATTTATGAACTAGGTAAATATGTTTGCTTCTCCACGTGTACACTGGGAAGCAGAGTGACACATGATTTGTCTCCCACTGGCTTTCTGGAGCTAGTTTTTGGTTTTGCATTGTGTTTTTTTAGTTGAAACAGACATGTTCATTTTATATTGTGTGATACGATACCGTACTTACTTGTATTCCTTTTTATAATTTTCTTGATTTTCATAGTCCTTCCTACTTTGGCGATGTTATGATTTTTAATACTTTCCTGGATTACACAGAAGAATAGTTATGTTTTTTTAATATACATATTTATTTTACCTTTTTACCTCAAATAAAATAGTATTCATACACCCTACTTCCTCGCTGTTGGGTTGGTAAGGATGCACGCTGAATAAGTTAATGTTTTTATGCAATTCTTCTTCAGTATCGCCTGTAGAAACACATCATTTTCTAGAATTTATTCTTCCTATTTTTGAAAACTTAGCAAAACTCCGTTATTACCCAGTAGTTCCTCTGTGCTGAAGTCTTTTCTACACAGTTCTTATTTATTTTCAGGGTGCTAAATTGGATTTGGTCACCACCACATTGAAGATGATGGTGTTAGCCAATATCCTCATCGAAAATGCTGAAATCTTACGTAAAGGAAAGGTAGTTGCGGTTTTGAAGGAAAAGAAAGTTGCAGTTATGTCAAATATAACAATTGACAAAAAACGTAGGGCAAATTTTGTAGTTATCTTTCCACTGTGGAGCCTGCAGATAAACAAGAACAGTACATTGCTGCAGCAACATCTTTGGAAAATGTACCTGACCTATTTCACATGCCCTTCAAGATATGGAAGTAGACTACAGCAAGTGGTTACTTCCATCAGTGATTCTGCAAAATACAAGAACACTTGTTTTTATGGCTTTCAATCCTTTTGCCAGATGAAGTAATTTGTGTTCAGTACTGGGCACATAAAAGAAATTTACGTGGTGAATTGTTCAGAGAGAATCTTTTGGAATTCCACCATGTTATTTCAGTTAAACATATATTTGTGACTACAAGGAAGAAGCATCATGCTTTAAAACAATTTCTGGAAGAAAACATATCAACTGCTTCTCTCTTCCTCATTCTTGTTCCGACTTGCTGTAATTCCTGGCTTACATCTGTTAACTGGTTGGCAGATAACTGGGAGATTATTTTCACGTTCCTGCAGTCACAAGCAGCAAGAGAAAGTAATTTCAATAGTGGCTCTACTTCCTTCATAATTTGAAGGGGGACAAAACCAGTGTGCTGCACAAGTCCCTGAGTGCTGTGATTAAGCCTTTATTGGTCAGACTAGAAACAAACTCCGAACCTTTGGCATCTGATTTATATCCCAAGCTAGAACATCTGAAAAGAAGACTGCAAGTGAATGTCAGTGGAGTTTTCAGTGACTATGTTAATAAGGGACTGAAAAAGTTGAAGTGTACGCAATGCAAAAACCATTGAATTAATGAAAAATACTGTGAGTCACATTCCTCTGAAACTCTACAAGGTGATCACAGAGGACCCAGTCAAGAAATGTCTGGATCCTGTTGCAGAGTTATTCAACAAACAAAGTGTATTAACCCAAAAAATATTATGAGACAAGTTGAAGATGATTTTTTTTATTTTAAAGTTCCATTTTCTGAAGAATCTGTCACTAGATGAGGGTGTGCATCCATACGTGGACCTCAAGGCCCAGTTATAGAAGAATGGAGAGTTGAGTGTTCATGAAGTACTGAAATGGATTCATAATGAACATATTGCTTTTCTGGACAGTGCTTTAAATGCTATGTAGGTTCCAGTATTAAATGTTTACTGTGGGAGATTTTCGTTGTAATTTTCATGTGTTCTCACAAATCACAGGACGAATTTGAGTTTTACCAATCTAGAACTGTTGTCTTCATATGCTTACGAAGTAAACAATTAAACTGCTTTGTCCCTTTTAATTTACTTTAATTGTAAATTGTTGTTTAATCATATTTTTCTTTGTATATTGGAATTAAGCTACCTAGGCATGCAAGTGTGATACATGAAAAGGTAATGGAAATTATGGTATAAACTTAATGTATAATATGGACATATCCCCTAACAAAAAAATTTGCATAGAAATTAAATTTATTTGTACTCAAGAATTTTTTTCCATTCTTACCCGAGAATTGTATGTAATTCCACCCATGAATTTCCCAGGTTTCTACTTATTAGGTATATAACTTTTAAGCCCTGACCAGATTAGAGTAAAAAAATTTTAGGAATATGTAGCAACTAATTACTAACATGATGCAATCTTTTATAATAAAAAAATTTTTTGTATATTCGTATTACATCCTCCAGGTTTAGGTTAGATTAACTAGAGTTAAGTCAAATCTAAATGTTAAATGCTTAAACTGGGTTCCTTACGTAGGTTAGAGTCGATACGCAAGTCCAAGATTAATTTACATAAAGTAAAACATGCGCTGACTAAGCGGGGTGTTCACCATGTTGGGTTAATTTCTTTAAACAGGGGGGCTTGTGAGCACCTGCTCTTAGTAACGATCACAGGATCCTGAGTGACAGTGCTAGTTTAAAACTGGTTGTGATTTTGTGAGTAAATTGGGTTTTAATAACTGAGGAGAACTTTGACCGATGCAATGCCAGTATCGCAAAGGACATTTTAAATGTCAGAAAATTTAAGGGAAGTTAAATATGTTTTGGTGCTTTGCCTTTGTACAGAGTAGGTCTAGTAGGTTTCCTCACTGGAACAAAATCAGTTGTGGTAAGAATTATCCTTCTCTGAGACTGTACCCTGTAACTACTGAGCTGTGGTGTACTTCTCCTTATGTGTGCTGGCTGGCTGCTGCATGCAGTGGCTGGATAGTGGCCGGTGTTGGTTGGGGCAGTGTGGTACTGAAGAACTTTTCCAAGTTAAAGGGGGGCAATTCTCTAATAGGATGTGTCAATAAATAGAGATGTAGTCCTAGCAAGGTGTCTCCCTTAATCATGGCTAAGTGAATGGGGTGCAGCCCAATGGGTGATTGAGTTGGGAGCTGAAATAAGGGAGTATGTTTTTCTACTGATATAGTGATTAGATGACTTAACTCTTTCAATAGTACTTGATCTTCAAACTTACGTTTATATCTAACTCCACTTTTCTTAGCATAAGGCATTTGAATAATGCAATAAACTACCTTTGAGAGCAAGCTGGTGTAGTAGTGAATACCTAGCATATACTTCTGAACACCCTGTTTCTCGATGAGCACATTCGCTCTGTTGTTCCACTGCTGTGTTTATAGCAGAGGGTGGAACTTGCTGCCTTTACAGTGGGGAACAGAGCTTAGGTGGTATCAACGTCATTTTGTGCAGGAGCATTCGGTGAGGCTCCATTGCGGGTTTGGTGGTAGACGCATTCATCTGTCCAGCCGGTCACAACAGCAGGGACGGATTAGGGAGGTACTTCGGTTACTCGATTCCATACACAGATTAAAATACATAATTGGACACTTGTGACCGTACTCTCCTAATAAAGAAATAATATTAATAAGTACAAAATCCTACTTGAATTAGGTTAAGGCAATCTGAGCAAAAGCTAATTATTCAGTGTTATGATTGTCTTGGTGAACAAAGATTAATTTAATTAAAGCCAAAGTGTCATTCCATGTTAATTCAACACAGTTTTAATTTAAAAATTTACCTCACCGTCTCAGATTTGAATGAAATTTAGCTCATCATTAGAGTTCAGACTAAGAAAAATACCACGTTTTATGAAATTATGTCAACCGGTTTGGAAAATGTGACTATGTGAAATTTTAAATAAAAGGTAAAGCATGCATCACTAACATATGTTTAAACTGCATTTTTAGCTGTCCTTATTGAGCTGCAGAGCTGGGTCAATCATCGTTTTGTAGTTTTCTCCAAGAGCTTTCTATTTCTATAAAACACAGTAGCTCTTGTAAGAATATTTTCAAAACATTACAGATGTTAGTTTGTAGAGTTTTTAATGTATTCACCAAGTTTGATGATGGGATGATAATGGGTTCTTGACTTTTTAAATTGACAAAAAACGTCAATTTCAGCAAAAAAAAAAGACTGGTAGTCTGCACTTTAAATACTGTACTTATTAAAATAACTTACTAAATTAATATATTCTTTTGCACTTACTAAGTAATGTAGAACTATATTTTACACAAATTAATATTCATCAGGTTTAAGATTACTCAAATTTTAATGTTGGTCATCATAACTTAAAGACTTTTTTACAGCTTAGATATAAGAAAAAATACATGCAATCTGTAGTATTTTAACAAATGTTTACTGGCAGTATGTTCTGAATTCTTTATTGCATGTAGTCTTCCTCAGACAAGAGTGTATGCACTGATCCACCGTCGTAATCACTTTCCAATTTTTAATTCTGTTTATATCCTCGGCAGCAGCCGAGTCACACTCTTCTAGTGGTGTCCGCCAGGAAGTTTTTTTTACATACATAAAATTAATATTTGCATGTTTTGTACATCTGTATATGTATTTATTTATTTATTTATTTATTTGTTCATTCATTCATTCATTCATTCATTTTTTCATTTATTTATTTATCGCAAAATCTACAACAACTTAGCACTGTTCTGTAATGGCCGAAATGATGCTGCAATGAAATAGTACTATGTACATTTAACACTCTATTTTTTAATATTACTCAATTCAGTTCAAATAAGAACTTACTCATTTATGTATTGGTTGTGTGGCAGCATTCAGTAAGCACACTTTGTGTCCCACAGCTCACCTCCTTTACTGCAAGCACGTGACTGTGTGGCATCAGGAGGCAGGGACCGTTAGTGGGTGATTTCAAAATAATCTAATTTGTGTTGAATAAATATTGTGACCTTAAACCTAATTTTTAAAACAATGAAATGTAAATTTTCATTAAAATACTTTATTTAATCGCCATTATTGAACAAAAAGAATTATTCAACTAAATACTGTAGAAATAGAAATATAACAACACCAACAGGTTTTACGTCTGATTATATGCATAATTTCTATATTATTTTCCATAAACAAATGCCTTGAATTTACTAGTAGGAATTTCTAACAATATGTGTCCATAATCATAACTAAAATATATTAACAAAATATTATTTTAAAAGTAAGTGTGAAATATGAGTTATCAATTAATTTCAAGACTTCTGGGAGTGCATGCATAGTGGTAGGCGTATAATGTTTCAGAATGGATATTCACTTTAACCTACCATACACAACAAAAACACCACTTTTTTTTTTGCAAATGTACGTGGAACAAGAAGGATATACCCTAACAGTTCGTTAAAGGTAAATCTACAGCTTCCAAGTAGTTTCATACAGCAATATACACAACCAAAAAAACAATATTGTGGTATAGAGAGAGAATAAAAAAAAGGGGGGGGGGGGGTGTTTGTGTGTGTGTCTATATATATATATATATATATATCTCAAAAGCTGATATGCAACTATAATTTAGGGCAGACCGACAAAAAAAAAAAAATGAAATGATGTAATTGTGTTAAAAAACTTAAAACTTTTTGTGGTATGTGACATCTTAAAAACAAAGATTATTCTTTACTATAGGCTTTTTATGGTAAAATGAGCACTTTTGAAAGCCATGCTTAAGATCTACTTGTATACACGTTGAGTCGTCCTCTACCCCCATGGGTTTTGGGATTCTCAATACTACCTCACCCAGCGTAGTAGTAAGAAACAATCCCCACATCAGTCACTACAGCAATCAGGAGTAGAAAACCAACTCGTGGTATAAAGTATAGTGTAACAGGATAATTTTATCATCAAGCAAAATGTAACTTGAAAACGTAACTGCAATGTTTACACCCAGATGGATAACCCTTCAATGTTTCCACTGGGACACCCGGTCTTACAACAAATACGCACAGTATGGTTCTTTTAGCAATCAATACTGCTTTATTGATAAATTGCTGCACATCCAAAAGTTCACACAATTGAGGTGACACTGTATAGATCTTGACACAAAAATACTATTCATTTGATTTCTTTAATTGGTGCACACACATTAAAAAAACCACAACTACGATAGACATAACACAAAACTTGCACCATAAAAATGTTTTTAAAATATTTTTGCTAACAAACACGAGATTAACAACATTCGCAGCGAGACTGTGCCAAGGTTGGGCGCTACTTGTGTTAATTTAAAATATTCACTTCCCGCGACATACTTCTTACAAGCAGACACCGCCCCTACACCAAAGGGCATGTAAATACGTTCCTCTCATACCTGTTCATTTTCTTGGGTGAAGAATCTGCGACATATAGGGTACCACAAGCCCTAGTATCCTAGTGGCTACTTCGAATACGTCACAGAAAGGTGCTGTCGTCTCGTTGACTGCTGAGCCACAAACAATCAGCTGGGGCTGACCGACGTCACTCCAATACGCCGCGCTACACTGAGTTTATATGGAGTGTTTCAGTGGTAATTTAAAATACATGATGCACCACTGGTGACAATCACCATAGGCATTACTTCAGCATTCGCATAATTTTGCTATTGATCACAGTTCCGCAAGCGAATATTTTATTTTGTCTGCTTCTGGTATCACTTCCCGATGGCTGCAATGATTACAAATCATTATAATTAATACGTCGTGCCATACTCGTTCCACACAAACATTCATATTTGAGACAATATTCATACAAAATGTCTTGCGCGACCACGCCAGCCCGGCGAAGTAAGCATGCCACATTTTGCCCGTCAAACTTTGTATTGCACTCGCAACGCTAGTCACCCACCCGGCGATCAGCTGTTTACTCCTTTGACCCAGAGCCTTAACTCCTACTCTCTGCGGTAAACACCTGCGTACCGCCGACTACTTGTGTCTCACACGCATGATGTCACGCGGACCCACACGCAGCGCGCCAAGTGGCAGTCATTTTTACATAGCAAATATACTGCACAAAGAATAAATTATATAGTAAAAATACAGTGGAATAGAATAGTATAGGATAGGCCAGCCTATAAAACTTGAATATCAAAAGTAACCTAACCACCTCACACCAGGTTGTTACCAAACTCTACGAAATTTCACTAAAATACTAGCAAGTGATGGTAATGCCATCACAATGTTGTGTGTTCTTCCGCCTTATGCAAAATTAACATTGTCATGGGCCTTATCACTGCATTCATGCATCGGTCAAGTGAAACTGTGAAATTATTAGAAAAGTAAATGTACAAATTTGCTCATTTTTACACTTTGAAGCATTAAAAAAAACAGAAAGCGAGGGAAACCATTTCAGTTATCGCAAATGGTTACCTAACACTTTCCCTTCCATCGTTCCTAACTTTACTGGGCACATGTCACTCATTGCGCCCATTAAAATATATGCAGGTTGGAACAATAACTTTTTTCTAAGGTAAGGTTGGTTTCAAAAGTGCTCACTTTATCATAAACAGCCTTTACTTGTATTGCCTAACACTAATAGGTAAAGCACACTGCTATAATGCATACCCCAAAAAAAGGTATTTATTGTAATTCACCAATTCACCACATTGTAACTCCATCCCAATATTTTTGTAATAATAGTGTTATTTACAGAGAGAATGGTATTTTTTTCTCTTTGTAAAGACATTGCGTACTTGCCTACTTTATATTTGAAATATTTCAATGTCCTGCTGGCTTTGTGTTTGTTTTTATTGTGTGTTATTTATGAAATTTTTTTTGCATTGAAAAAATAACCAACTTGATAATTTCAAAAAAGGTGCTTGTCACGAAGGCCGGCAATAAAAGCAAAGAGGTCTGACAAATCTGAGATTATCTCAATTTATAACGATTCTATTAGGTTTTCTATTTCAACATCTGAAATGTTTAAAGGTCCAGCTTCGGAGGTGTTAGATTAAAGTTTAATATTATACAACTCTACAACTTACTACTGAATTTTCTAGCAATTTTTAGGTTGCCAAATATATTTTTTTTTACATAAGAAGAATAATAATTTTGATGGGCCCAAAATGATCTAATACCACACCAGCAAATAACCACTGTATTTGGGTGGGCTATCATGTAGAGGCATTGTCCACCACAACTATTGTTATACTTTCCTTAATTTAAATATATTTTAGGGGTTTTGCTTTGTACATTTTATAACCCGTTTCTAACATAGTGGGAAGAACTTTAATTCTGATTATTTTTGTTCTGTGTTAAAAGTTTGTGAGACCACTTCTAGCTTGGAGTGAAATAATTTTTTTGGGATTTTCGTGGACAAACCCCACCCGTTTTATTTTATATACTGTATGTTGCAAAACATTTCCTAAGTATGTTTTCTTTTTTTAAAATGTAAATTGAAGTAAATTATACCTTGTACTAGATGTAAGTTTATGTCATCTGTCATGATGAGTGGTGAAGCTTGCATGTGGCATTTAGAGTAGCATGCTGCAACTCATTGATACATATAGTGTTGCGTGTAGAATTTTAATTTGTAGTTGTGTAGTACTGTAGTTGTAAGTTGTGATTGGTTTCAGCGCTGGATGTCAACTGTAAGCCTGGCAAGCAGTTCTGTTCCAGTGAGTTAATTGGAGTAAACGTAATGCTGTAGTTTGGCTGTGCTTGTTACCCTAACAGAGAGTATTTGAAACAACCTCTTTTTCCACTTCCTTTAATGATACCTGTAGTGCTTTGTTTCTGTTTTCACTTTTTCTTTGTGGATGTGAAATTGATTCAGTGCTTTGTAAAGAACTACAATGCTTTCTTTATAGGGGTAATGTTGTAAGCATATTTTTTGTATTATTTTTATTTCACTGTAACTCTTTAATTTATGATGTTACATATCAAAAAGTTCCTTGCTTAATTGCGTCTGTGATGTGGGAATACAAAATTACCATTAGAACAATACAGTTTTGTGTGCATCCTTTTTCGACTGTGCAAAATAACAATTAAAAAAAAAAAATGAAAAAATGGTAACATGAATTTTTATTATTTTCTGCATTTGAAATTTTTTTGTTTGCATGCTGTACAATTTTAATATTATCTTATTGTTTAAAACCCTTTCCTTTCCAACCCCTCTTCTTTCTCCTTCCTTCCTCCCCCTTAAGTGTAACCTTAATACCTTAAGTTTTGTGAAGTTGTTGACAAATGTGGTAAAAGAAAAGATGACTAAAAAACAATAATGGTGGATATTTCTTTTTGTGCAAGGTTCATTGTGGTATATAAAGTATAATTGCTATAGGCTATTCACCGTAAAGTGAGCACTTTTGAAAGCCCTCTCATTTGCAATACCACATTTACCCTAAAGGAAGAGGACCCCTTCCTAAAAAAATATTTTTGAGGGGAAAATATTTAAACCCGAATTCAAGACTACCCTGTGAAGTGCTGAAAAAATTATTTATGTTGAAAGTATTTTTGCATGAATGTATGACAAACCCATCTAGAAAAAATGCTATTATATGTATTATATGAATAATATGATATATTTTATTTACTTTTAAAGGAAAGCTAGTCACTATGAAATAGGTGTATCTAATATGGCTGTATGGTAGCAGCATCTTTCTTGCATGTAAAACTTTAGTGGGTGAAATATTTGTGACTTGAGCCATTTTGTTTCCCAGCAAAGCACTTCCCCTTTGCAGCCATTTGCAAATTAATTGGTTTAGGATTAGCCAATTAATCATATCATATTAGCCATTACTCGGTAGAATCTATTTTTAGACCATCCTATCAACATGTCAACAAGTGTGTGTGTGTGCGTGCGTGCGTGCATGTGTGATATATATATATATATATTACCACACATACACAACATGTACAGTTCCACCACTAATAGTTCCAAAATGTAATGCCCAATTTTTTTCTAAAGATTTATTTAATATGATAATTCATTAAAACACTGAAATATCTATTTCTAGTCATTTTATAAGTATGTGAAAACCACAAGTTAGCAACAGAAAAATATCTGTTAATTGAAAATGTCATTTTTCAGAAACTCAAGCAAATCACTTACTTTGTATACAATAATTTAAATGCTGTAAGTTAATAAAGAAAAGCACACAGTTTAACACACTATACAATTCGAGAAATTATCACTGCTACAAAAAGTAAACAAATATTACTTGTTCGGTAATTTTTGTTGTGTTGCATTGTTATTTTTCAACTTCTTTGAAAGTAAAGTACTTAATCATGTATAGCGTGCCCTTGTGTATAGCAGCAGCATGATTTTTGCAACAAATTCAAGGGGAAAAAAATTATTTTTATAAAATTGCACTAACAATTTGTGGCACCTTGTTAGTAAGTATGTAAAAAATTATTCTTGGTTACATCAATTTTTGGTAATTGTGATATGTTTGGAAAATACTTTGAATAAATAACTCTCAGGGCTAAAAGCCATTTATTGTTTTGTGCCGTACGATCACGGTAACCTATGGCCGTTAAAATAAAAATGTCAACAACTGTGGTGGATGGCTGGCTGGCTTCCTTTTAATTTTTGTTTCTTTTACGCAGTTACATGTTGGACTTTTTCTTGCCATGCTGGAATGTGACACTACCCTTCTCTAAAAAAAAGTGTAGTCTCTTCCCTTCTCTCCCCTCTGACCATAGTTAGCTATCATCTGCCTTACACTGAAATCAAGAAAGCTTGGAGGAATGTATCAATTGGCAACATATGGACAGGAAAAGGGAGGGGAAGGGGAAGGTAAACATGTGGAAGCTCGAGACAGGATGCATGTAATCGTGAGACGAAGACTGAACACAGTCACGTAATTTCTGCATGCAGTTCAGGTTACATTACTGATTGTTAACATTTCAAGGGGACACAAAGGGAAACACAGCCAGCAGCGTGTACTCAGTAAACACCAATAATGCATTAGCATCATCACTGTTCGGAAATATATTTACTTGCAAGGAATTTTATAATTATTTCAAATAAACATTTTGCTACTGATTTTATATAGCCTACCAATAACAAATAGTCACAGTTACTAGAAACAATATTTATATTGAATTTGACGTATGCTACTGCACTCGAAACTTAAAAGAAAAATACAACTTTTGTGAAAATGGTTAACAATAATTACAATACTTCCTAACAACACACAACAATATCTACAAATGCTTGTCTTTATAAACAACATAATAGTAGCAATGGATCACAATTGCATTACTAGTGGAGGGAAAAAGAAAGAATTTCAGTTATCACCATCACTCTTGGAGGACATATTTTATGACTGCCAGCTTAAAACTTGCAGTGTAAGAAGCACATTAAGTTCCAGCTTTCATCATTGCATGTTTATTGCCCATATATTGTGTAAGCACTGCTGTGAAGCCGTTGGAACACAGGGATGTGGGTACATCGAAAAAAAATGGGGGTTGGGGGGAATTAAAGGGGTCAATGAGAGAGAAGGGAAAGGAGTAATGATGGACAGTTTACAACTACCACTCCGCCTTCCGTAATTTTTTTTTCGTGTTAAGTGTGCACCCTAGAAACTTTTTCCTTTATTTTGGGGTAAAAAGGGTGCGCTATATATGATTAAATACTTAAAAATGATTTTTAAGTTCGTTAATGATATTTGTTTCTATCAAATTTTTGGACCGATCAGGAACTCGTGTAAATTTTTGAACCGAACTGGAACCAATCTTTTACATGCCAATAAATTTCAAACCGAATGGAACATAACCTTAAAGTTCGTGTTCGGTTCTAAATTTGAACATTCGACCCATCTCTAATATTTAGATTCACACTTATGAGGCAAAATCATATTGCTAGTTTGAAAAAGACACCACGCATCAATACAATCTGCATATCTCCACTCTACAGTCAGTGTACTATTTACATATTTTCCTTTCCTCTGATACTGCAGAAATATTACCCCCCTGCAGTATCTGGGGCAGTCAGTTGTATTCTTTGTGATTGGCAAGCAAAATTGCTAAACACTCTATATCTACTAATTTCTGATTACTTTAAAAACAAATTATTTCCGTAATTTGATCTTCCTGTACCTCATGCAATATAATTCAAAATCCAAATAAAATCTTTCAATTTCAGATTACTGATGTTTTTGTGTTGCAAATTAAAATTTTAAAAGGGCATGGTACTTTTCTACCTCCCCTCATGAGATTGTTGTCGACTCCTGGAGAAAGTAAAAGTGTTCTGTCATTTCAACTAATCAATGCACAAAATGACAGGAATATCCCTTTATTTTAATAGCCACTGGTGATTGCTGTATTTTTTTGGTCCAAGATCAGAGATGATCACTGACCCTGCAATAGATGCTAGCTTGTCTAGCAATCGGCACTTTGAGGAACACAATTCAATGCTGAATGATAGACACCAGTCAAAAGACTAAAAAATATTCACTGAAGATGCTCAGATGAAACAAACCATTTAAACTAACATTTTCATATGCATGTATTGGCTTTCATTATGTTTAAAAACTACATTGGATTATTAAATGCATCCATGTCTTTAAACTGCATGACTGGTTTATGTGATTTTTATAACAGCAAGGTAATATTTAGTGATGTTATTTGTTACTGTTGTTTGTTTCAGCAAGGAGATGAGTCTGTCAATGTTCTCTTTCACCCACCAGAGTACAAAGGGCCTGTGCTCTTTTCCTTCAAGGCAAAGTCATTCTTTGGAAAAAAGAAAGCTGCAGTGCGGGTAAACTGGGAAGAATGGTCAGACAGATTTTCGCTGGATGTCGCAGGCAGCTCTGGTGTTATCACCTGCAAGTCTCCAGAGATTATTTACCAGGTGATATATTTGACTGTGAAACATCTTCATCAGGTCTTGTACAGTTTTTCAGTTAGTATGTGTTTTTAAACACTAACGAATTTTGTGTTTAAAATAAACTGTTGAAATGAAAGAATTTCTTAACATACAGGTAAAAATGCTTGTGGAATTTTTCTTCACTCCTGTCTTTCATTTCTTTGCTGTCTTTCTGTGATTGTTTTGTAATAACTTTTAAACATGTCCTCCTCATTCATGTTTGATTAAATTTACTGTCCTGTTGTTGTTGTTGTTGTGTTCCCCCCCCCCCCCCCCCCTCATAATACTAGTCTACATGTAGGTTTTTACTTATTGTGTCAGAACAGAGTTTTTTTTTTTTTTTTTGTAAAGAGCTAAGCAGAGTGCTCCTGGGTGGATGGTGGTTCAGATTCTGTTGCGCTGCTAGGACTTTCCCGTTATACAGAATAGGACAGGTTGGCTGTTGGTAGGGTACAAAGTCCGCAGCTTTCAACACGATGGGGCATTTTGGAGTTATAACTAGGTTTTCGATACCTGGGTGGCGAGCCACTGGAAATGATTGTGCAACAATAGGTCGTAATGTTCTCTGCGTCGTGTTCTTAGGGGGTTGAGGTGTGTAGACAGGTCGCAGGACGTCAGGAACCCTGAAGACTACGACAGACGGCTGTGGAGCTGATGAGAGGCGGACGAGCTCTGCAATCCAGTAGGGTAGCTCTGATGGTCCTGTGCGTATCGGGTTGCTGAAAAGGTGCTTTGATATTTCCAGCATCACTGGATCCTGCAAGTGTTGAAGTGCCTGAACTTGCTCTCTGGGTGGGAAACCGGAGATGGACACCACCAAAATCTGGGAGTATCTGTGCAGGTGCCCAGAAGCAAGTAGGGTCAATTATATCTTCTCCTTTAGACCCCATCTCTTGGAGTATGGCATGAGGATACAAAATACACCACCCCCGTCGAGAAATGGAAAGCAAGCTCATTGTTTCTCTCCCCCCCCCCCCCCCCCCCCCCCCCCCCCGTCCAAGTTACTTGTCCAACCACGGACGTGTGTGAATGTTGCGGTCACCCTACTTCAGGCACCTGGCACAGACTGCAATGGGTGCTGGAGGTAGAGCCACAATGGCTAAAGTCAGTCACGTGGGTGTTGCTCCAGTTCAGTCTCTTCCCTACTCCACGAATGTCTATCTTGGCGGGGCCGATGTAGAGAGGCTTACAGACACTATAGTGACAAGTGGTTCCCAAATCAGTGTAACTGTGTGGCATGCCCGTTCAATTCATTGGAGGGAAAAGTTAGCCAAGCTAGGTAAATGTGGGTGACAAAAAAAAAGGTAGAGTCTGTAAAGCAATTGAAAAAACTTCCCGGGGTTACCTGTGTTCCCTTCCCTTAGAGGAGACAACTAGGAGCCAGGTACTATGTCTACAGGAATGGTAAGTCTAAAGGTTTAAATCTCAGTTCACGTTTTATTCCAGTAACGGGAAGGACGTGGCGATGTACTTACAACTGTGCATCAGCATGAATAACCAGCCGGAAGCTGGAATACGATGATGGGGGCCAGTAGAGGCAACCGGTGCTACGTTGAGGTGCGTAATAAGAAAAGCACGGCATGGCCTGGCTTGCAAAATCTTTTCGCCTATTGTTACCGCCCTATGCTGATGACTGTACGTGGTGCTGTATGCAACACAGAGAGACTAAGCAAAGGTAAGGAGGGAATATTCCTGAGAAGGACTGAAGGAAGAAGTTTCCCTGTCTCAGACTATGCCCGTGCTGAAAAGGGGGGTGGGAGTTAGCAAGGAGCTTCTCGGAGAGTCACCTGACTAACGTCGCAGAATGAGCATACCACTATGATTAAATAGGGGTTGAACTGATTCCGAGCAATGGGTGCTGGAATAAACAAAGGTTTGCTCTGAGCAGCAGTGCTAGAGACAAGATGAGCAAAGAAGTCTGAACAACGAGTGCAGGACTGTTGACTACTGCTGAGGTCGCAGTCACAGAATGTCATATGCTCCCATTACTCACTAGGTGATTGTAAAAACAAATGCACCCAGACTCTTGGCCTAATCATAGGATGCGCAGTGGGGGCTGTGTAAGTGAATTTCTATCGCACTGGACCCACATTTAGGTCCTTGGGACCAGAGTTTGTCAGACTTGAGTCAAAGCAGAGCTCCCTTCATCCTCTCTTCAACGAGGATCGTCTTCTTCCCGACCTGAAAAATACTCAAGTCTGTGCGTTATTATAAGTAATAGTGTTTTAGCATATATAACTATATATATTTGTTATATTTGTATTTTTAAAACCTTTTTGATTTTTTTTCATTACTGTTATTATTATTTAAAAAGTCAAATTATTTTTATTTAATTTGCATTTTAATATTATTAAACTGAATTATGTTGTGTTTCCACCCTGCCCCCCACCGCCAGAACCCTGCCTTGACTGGCATGTTTGTCTCTCGACCTGGAAGATGAGTGGTGGTTGGGGCTATTTCCCACCTTTCACGAATACCCACATAACCAGCCCGGGCAGGGCACCCTAGGTTATCAATGCAGTGTGTTTGTAAGCGAGAGGTTTTGGTTTGGGGAATTTTAATAGTTAGTGGTATCATCAAATGTTTGCCTCTGTAATTATGTGTCTAAAATGGTCCAGTAGTGTTAAGAAATATGTTTTATGCAGAAATACGGCCAGTTCTTGCAATTCTAAGAACATGGTTTTTCTCTTTGTTGTGTTGTTGTCCCTTATCCCATATCTTTGTGGCTTGTCCCTTTGTTGTGTGGGTGCATGTTCCCTGTGTGTATTTCCCTGTTCAGTCTGCATTTTATGAGATTGAAGGGGTGGAAATTCAGCCTTTGACTGAATATTTGGTTGTGTATTTTCCTTAATTTCTTGCCTACTGTTTTTTTGTTTGTTTGTTGGATTTAGATCGCAACCTTTGTTTGCGTGTACAGTACTTTCGGATCACCTCGCAATGTTTTTATACAGCTGAGTGTCCTGTTTTCTTACAAAGTCTACATTTCCACTTTGACTTACTAGCGTCCTGCCTCAGCGAGAGTAGAAATCCCTGGGTATGATCTCTGCGACACTGACCTCGCACTATTTAAAGGCCACCTCTTTCACTAGAACCATATCTGCTTATTGCAGACTATTGAATGTGAAGTTTATCGTAGGGGTTGTAGTCCCCAATTTGCCAACCAGGAAGAATACCCTTAAGCTTACAAAACAGTAGCCCTTTTATCTACCATGTGGTGAACCCAGCCAAAGCTGGAGTGACTTGAGGAGCTTGTGTTTGATCCATCGTCGACATCAGGGCTTACCACTATCAACATCTATTTGGTTACGGGCCAACTCTGGGTAGTGAGGTTTCAACCCCACAAATAATATTAAATTTGAATTTGAATGTGTAACTAAGTTACTCAGTCCAGAGATCATGCCTCTCTCACTTTTAATTAATCCCCAGTCAGTCATCATGTGGCTTAAAACGCTTCAGGACAAACTCCTCATAAACATCTCCTATATTAGAGATTAAATATTCTAAAGCATTCAGATGACATGTTTCCAAGGCTGTTGTGAGAACTCTTGGTTCATATCCAACAGGACTCCTACATATTGTGTTGTATGTGCAGATGTACATATGTTTATCATGTGTGTTCATGAATCATACATGGTACCAAGATGTGTGCTACCTGGATGCTCTTAGAGGTGTCTAGTTGTTGGGTTCCTTCATTATTTGCCCTGTTAGATGGGCATCTAAAGGAAATAACAAAATGTGATATAAAAATCAATGTGTATGCACTCAAAAAAATTACGCAAGAAATTTTATAAAATTTCATGATTGTCAGAATATGTTTAATTTTCTCCACATTGACGATAGGTACTAGCTTGTTGGGAAGCTTCATGATACATTGGTGTTGCAGATAGGGGTGCAGATTCAGCTGACGTACTCTACACTTACAAAGCAGGTGATATTCACGCCGTACTTTGTGCTCATTAACAATGCTTGCAAGGCAGTTGAGTGCCAGGAGGCAGACCTACCAGAGAGCCCATGGATGCAGGTGCAGCCAGGCGAGTGTGCTCCTTTCTGGCCACGCAGCAACAAGGGCAACAAGGAGCTGAGAGTGCGTGTGTGCGGTTTCAACGAAATGTCGCCACCTTTCAGCTATGAGACAGTGCACACCACTCTGCTTAGACTTGACAACAAGGTATCTCTCACTCAAATATTTCCTCTGTGAATGTTTATCCATTTAATCTAACAAGTAGATCATCATTTTTAGAATTGGATTAATAAAAACCTGTGGTATAAAGTTGTTTATTATTTAACTGGACCATTCTTTTTCCTACAGTTAAAAAAGGGGCTACTGGTAGTTCCACATTATTATGCTTCAAATTTTTAATAACACTAGAACTTACTAAATTACCTCTCATGATTTTCAGAAATAAGGTCAATATGACAGGTCAGTCGCTATAAATATTTTGGAAAATTTCAGACCTAAACATCATTTTGTTTTGCATGATGTCTATTTTCAATTATCTCTACCACATAAACAACACTTTTTTTTTATTAAATATGAATTGATTTCAATAGGCTAACTTCTGAAAATGTTAAAAACATTAAGAGGTGTGGGGATTTACCGAACAAGGTAACTCCATGTTCCATTGTCTGTGGCATAAAATTGACTATTGCATGGAATGTTAATTAAATTCATTAATCAGGTGTCTACTGATTAAAATGATAATGCAGAAGGGTATCTGATACTACTTTGTCACTTATCAGTAATAAAAACATACACATTGGACATGGCTTTTGCCTCGGCTGTTATATCCGCACCTCTGTCCACCCCTACCATTAATCCCCCCATTGACAGGGTTCTGGCTTATCAGACCTCAGGAGAGGATGGAAGCAACTGATTTAATCTCTTGAAGATCACTAGGGTTGGGCGAAGCTTTGGAAATTCAAATTTGAATCAAATATTTATAGTAGGTATTTTCGGCTTCATATTCAAAATCAAATTTTTTACTTCGAACTTTGAAACAAAAAAATTCTTTTTGGTAACTTAAATGATTTATTATTATTTGCCCAAAAAGCAAAAGACGACGACTTGGGATTAATAACATAAACGTTTTTATTCCAAATTTGCCACACACATGGCTAGTGAAATATGAAGACGCCCTAACTCAACAGAATGCCCACAAATTAGTCCAACTGCATTTTGGTAAAAAGTAATAGTCAGTATCCAATTTTTTTCAAAATATAGCATGATTGAATTATCAGGGGGGGAAACCTTTTTATATTACTGAACACTTCCTTATCTTTCCAAACTTAATTCGCCACCTCATTTTAATCTGTATTATATGTTTATTTTCCTCATGTAAACAGTGTCGTAATGCATTGCGGTGTGATTAATAACAGCTTAAACTGCTACTTTTACAGATTTAAATGCTGGGAAATTGCGCCCATTGTGATTCAAATTTCAGTAATGTAATTTTTAAAAAAATGGGAATCAGTTAATAAAATACAAGTCATGTTTCGTTCGAGAAGCATTGTATCGACTCTTTACGTAATGTTATGGTTTTTATTGTGCTCCACCCTACATATAGTTTAGGGGTGTAGCTACTATGCTAATATTAACTGGTAGGTTAGGCAAGTTGTATAAAACATTGATTTAATCCGTGTTGTAACACAGTAACTTACATACAATATTCCATTTAATTCCGTGACTTTAATTGACTCAGGACGCTACTGAATTATATTAACTTTGTTTACTCTGCTAGCAATTACGGCTTCTTAACTCAAGCTAATGAGGACAGTCCCCACCTGAATCTTGTACCGGAGGCTGTATCTAGCTTGTTTGGATCACAATGCGCGACACACCTAAGGCAACGAGTTCCTCGTTGCCAGACGTCCCGACATGGTAGCTCCTGCCGACGTCTTCAGCCGCTGTCCTGGAAAAGGCTCTGACCCTCGCTTCACGCCGACCTCTATCGATCCCTTGTTAGCCAACTGGCCTCCTTTCAGCTTCAGTGGTGGAGAGTGTTGTTGTGTTGCAGTCTTTTGACACAATCCCTGGCATCCTGGATTTGTTTGAAGTCTAAGGTCTGTTTCATACAGCAATGTGCATGATAATTTATTAAGGCCATCTTCATGCTGCTGCAACAGTATGCAATAATAATTTGATGAGTCAAATTTTGTCGAGAAAATTTTGATTTTCCACTTATTAACAGAATTGAAAGTTCGTTACATAAGCTAAAAAAATTTTGTACGTCATATATTGTGTAACATTAAAACTATGTGTTTATTGCGAACATTAACTAAAACTAGTTGTAAACTTCCACTGTTGTGAAGTTACGTTGAACCGTGCGCACTGAATTTGTCTTATATGCGAGCGACATCTATAAGTTGCAAGTATTGGAAGCTGGTTGATGTGGGTTGCAAGTTTTGATATATATAACCTAAACATTCACGTAAAAATTTTCCAGTGCACATTAAATGATTAATTCGACTTCAAAAATTTGGCGCGTACCCGGCTATTGACTGTATGGCACGGTCGTCAAGATTTTATGTGCTAGACCAAGTGGCTGTTATAGGTAGCTGACGGGATGTGTTGGAAACCTGACTTACTTGGAAGGTCTTCAGTCGGTTGGTAACCTGGATTAACTGGCTGAGTGAAACTGTTGATACAGTTCTTGACTTAAATTACATTGTACTTCAAGTTCCAGTCCGTTGACTCATGACTCCAGAAGTTAGGGTTTGTTAGACCGTACCTAGCTTCAGTGCGGTAGACTAAACCCCTCACCACCAGGTGATAGTAGGGACTGGTACGGACGAGCGGTGGAAAATGAATATATCGTACCACATGGACAGTCAAGACTGCCCGTAATCTCAGTGAGGCGACACTGTCCCGTTCTGCCTGTCTTTCCTGCGCAGGAGAGGCTAAGGTACTCCGTTGCTGGGCAGCTAGATGAGCAATCTTTTGTTCCCTATGCCTTTGGCCATGTCTTATCTTGTAAGTCATAGAGTGTGGTTTGCCGCTAAACAAGATACGGTGTGCACTTCGGACGAGAAACTATACCCTATGAGAGTGTAGGTCCAGTAGCTGATCCGTGGCACAAGTTCGGTAAGAGTCTCCACTGATCCTCCATGTCTGTGGGCGGATCAGAGACGTTGAGCCATGTGGGCTACCATTACTACTACTACTGGATGTGAGTTTCCAGCCAAGGCCAGGCCACAACAGCCAGGCCAATACCACCCCCAGCACCTAGATGCTCTGGTAGGTGATACAGGAGGGCCTCAGTCCAGCTAGTATGGATTTACAAAAGTACCGGTTTCTGATGGTAGTGCACTGTGCAACTTATTCCTAGTGAGCGAAGTAGACGTTACTCTAGAAATAAAAGCGTTAAGATATAGAACAAGCTGTATTTATTGAGGACTCAATAAATATAGTGACTCGTGCTATCTCCTACCAAGCAGACGGCGTACGGAAGGAAAACTACTGTAGCCCTGTGTAGGCAACCTGGTTGTAAGCTAGAGGGAAAGTGAACTAGAAAACTGAATATTTTACTACTCAACTAAAGCTGTCTAATGCAGGTGTCTGTAGGAGACAAAAGAAGTTAAAGTTTAAGTAGCAGGGTATATTCGTGTTCGATGGGTGATGAAGACTGTTGTCATCGCAGAGGGTAGCTGTGAGGGCTACAGAAGACCCGAGGTTTCGCTGGAGGCCCCAGCACTAAGGAGTACTCGGGGTGAACTCAAGAGAAGAATTACAAGTCATTGCTGGAGCCCCGCAAGTCACTGCTGGAGCCCCGCTGTGCATGGATGTATATAGTCACAAATGTAGGCTGCCACAGCAGGGTGTGGGGAAGGCGCATGACATCCTGCCGTGGAGGCTAGCGTGGGAGGTGGGAACCCTCTTGTCAACGTTCTTTTTTCATGGATCTTCAGCGGCATTCGGCATGCCCGAAGTGGCTGAAACTTTTAGGCACTCAGCAAGGGGGGAGGGGGGGAAGCGGCATGTTCACCGGTTGCGTAACCTTGTAGCCACGTGTTCTGCTGCCCAGCAGATTCTTTACGGCCGAGAACTTATGTTTAAAGTGTTGCATGCAACAACTCTCACGTGGGTGGTTGTAATAGACAACTCTTACTTAGGTTGAGGTAAGGGTATACTTCACGTAAAGAGCAATGAGTCATAATCATATTTTATTAGATGTATAAACGGCACATTCTACATGGTGTTTTTAAATATGGATTTGGTTAAAACTTTTCCTAACATGCCAACAAGTTATCTTTGTTTTTCATTCAGAATGTATTTTATTTTGTGTGCTGTGCTCACTTGTCACCGAGACATTGACAGATTCCAAAGGTAGCAAATTTGCTATGAAAAAAATATAATTAATGTACTTGGTCACTTTTCATTTTGTTATCGATAGCTTTGTTAGCATACAGATTTGCATTCATAACCTGCCCGATGCGACTTGGCTGTGATCGCAGTTGAACTACGTGATTCGAAGTGTGTGTGTTCACGGGTGTTAGAACTTCCACTGAAAGTTATTTGAGTAAATTTATGTCAAAGTACACACATTTTACTACCAAAAATGATTTAAAAAATTGAAAAGTTCCTTACTAGACATCGTGAAATTATAAAGAAAATAGCAGCAAACTGAAAACATCACGGCAATGTTTTTAAATAAACATAGTGAATTTTTTTATCGTGTTGTAAATCCTAATTTTTTTTTTATTATTATTAATTATTATTTTTACGGGAGATTTTCCCTATTAAAATTGAAGCAACTATTTTTAAGAAGTTTTCCAAACCCAGAGGATTAATTCGTAGTACAACAACAAAGTTTTAAAAATATAGAACAATATAACTTTTCTAGCTTGAATCTAATTTTTAGCACATAGTCATTATTTTATGATTATTTTTTCTTTTAATGGAATAAGTCATAATAGAATGATATTCACTACGTCTAGCAGCCCACAAACTTCTTTACCTATCGTAAAAAAAAAATTTTTTTTTGCAATTTTTCCAGAATTCTCTCGAGAAATTTAAGTTTCCTGCCCCAATTTTTCCCGATGGCAAAATTCCGTTCCCGCACACCACTAATACCTACGAAAAATAGTAGAACCATATTATATTGAATCACACTGTTTAGATACTCAATTTGAATAAACTGGGATGTAAAAACATGAGTACCGCTGTTAATTATCCTGTTTTGTATGTCCCACACTTTGCTGAAAAAAAATTATTTTTATTTCTTATTTTGCATTTAGGTCAAGGAATATGCTGATGTTATAAATAATGATTTTTAGATCTTTCGTAATATACGTCTATTTTTAAATATTCCTTAAGCCTGGATTAATTTTCAGTTTGTTAGTATTTAGATTTGTTTAGCATGAAAGCCAATATGTGTACTTACATGGTAAAAAAACTATGATAAATTTCTTTGAAAATCAGTGGAAAACATTTCTTTTTTATCTGCCTTTTACATAGCTGGTAAAAATGTATGCATTTCTTAAATTTAAAAAAATATATTATTGATGCAATGTGTACTTGTCAAAAAAAGCCCTTAAATTGATATTCTATTCGAATTTGCGAATATTAAAAAAAAATTGCTTTAAATTTCTTTTAAAATGAAATTCCCAGCTTCGCCTACCCCTAAAGATCACCACAGTAGGTGAGATAAGAAGAATAAGCTGTGGAGTTGGTTCTAGGTCGCTGTAGTTTCAATTAGGGTTTTTCATCTTTAAGATGATAATTCTGTGTTCGAACCATAGCTGCCATGTAAGCACATCTCACGTGAAATCACTTACCCACTTCCAACTCTGTGCACCCAACACACAGCAATGGGGGCTAGAGTACAGGTGGCTGATCACTTTGATGACTGCGCAGGTATGGCTTAAGGCCACTCCAACAGCTGCACAAATAGAGCAAGTCTGCACCTCAGCTTCAACTTAATGCCTTGGTGCTCTTGAATGATGACCAGCTACATCCTCTTCAGTGGCATATAGGCAGAATCCTGAAAGTGCACATAGATCATGATAGCATTGTTAGAGTCGCTACCATATGCACTGCTCAGAGGCTGGTGAAAATACCTGCATACTCTGTGGTAATTAATATATAATGTAGCATTCTTGGTGGGAGGCATGGTGTGTTTCGACCTCCTACTTTAATTTTGCGTGTACTGTGGTGATCACAAGCTGAACTAAAAGTTTTTGTTACATACCTTGTTTAGGTTTTGTTTATCCATGTTGTTGTTGTCTGTTGTTTTTCTCATGTGCGGTACACACTGTTTTCCTGTTGATTTTGCATCCTGGACCCAGCATCAAATTAAAAAAGAATTTTGGGTGACAGTTCAACCAGCATTGAATGTTTCACAACAACACACTAATTTTACATTTTTTTTATTGATGACAAGAAAGTTCGCAGATACTAATATATGGTATTATTTTATTTAAAAGCATATGACTATTGGAATAAATTAATATTCCATGCGAAAATCATGTCAATTTTATGCCAGTTCTGATTAAACATGGACTTACAATGTTTGGAAAATTCTCGTGCTGCCCAATGATTTTAACATTTTGAGAGTCAAGGTGAAGCTAAGTATAAACCTCTCTGGTTTAATTTTTTTCCAGGAGACATCTTCCTATTAAAATAATTTTATATTTAGTTTTGTAAAAACGGTGTATTTTCGCACTACAGTAGATTGAACATGGACGTCATGCAAAAAATGCAAAGTTTAATGTATAGGGACTGCGGGTGGGTCAAATATACCACATTATTAGCCCGTGTCTATTTTTCTGTATCTATGCAACCTGCACACAATATTACCCATCTAACATAACATAAATTGTAGCAGAACACCACGTGTGCATTGATTCATTATCATCAGTACAATAAGTGATGAACAGAAAGTGTTATGTCAGCAATGTGTTGATAATCAGTCACGTTTCAAAGAAGCACATTTGTTTATTGTGTTGAAAAATATTATTACGATGTTTACCGAATACTTTGGTATGTGACAATTGTGTACTTAGTAATACACATCTGCCTCACTTCAAGCCATTGTGTTTCTTCATGTGACATAAAAGTACAGTCACCGTTTACTGTATGTATTTATGAAAGAAGATCAGCGTGCTCATGTTGTTTTGTAGCGATTCTCTATTTTCGCACTGCTGATTGGTGCAGGCCGACAGCAGTTTTGATTGTTCAGCTTACATACGAGGCACCATAACGAGTATGTACATAGAACTGGACTCTGCTTCACAAGAGAGAATTATTTTACAGCGGAGTAGATATTTTCTTAGATGTGTTGTATTGTGTATGGGTTGCATATATACGGAAAAATTGGCATGGGCAACTTATACGGTATATATAGTCACACTTATATGTACAAATGTGTGTTTTATGTGTGTGTGTGGGTGTGTATATACACACACACATTCATACATATAGTTCATGTATTAACCAATATGACCTGTCTTGAATAATGTAATATCAAACTATGACTGCATGCCATCATATTTTTTTATTTCACCCTTGTACATGAGATGTGTTAACAATATTTGTTTGTAGTATCATGGGTTGTAATTGTTCCAGTATGGAGGGCTGAACGTAGATGTACAGGTGACAGAGGGTGCAGTTTACATAGCATTCACTTCGTACGAGCCAGGCCTGGCCCCAGCACTGATTGTTAACCACACAAACTGTTCCATCACATTCTGGGAGAAGGGGCTCAACAATAGCATGTAAGTTCAAAAAGTCACAACTTTAATTTTAATATATAATGTGTTCACTTTTTTTACTGCAGAACCATACTAAAACGACCCCTCACGATTCCTGGAAATAAGATGACATAAGGTTGTTACGATAGTTTGGTCGCTATATATGTTTTTGTAAATTTTGGACCATTAATTACTACAGTCTCAAACGTCAATTAGGGTCAAAAACGAACCTTGTCGATCCAACCCTTACTTTTACACATAACCAATGGATGGTCTAACAGCATATGGCCATTTTGTTAGAACCATCCACCCGTCAAACCAACATAACCCACGTTGAAATATGTTTACACCTGCAGTAAAAAGACACATATATCACAACTTTGTTACAGAAAACTGATTGATACGGTAGTAATACAATGTATAAAGTTTACAATTATTGTAGACAGGGATAACACCAATCTTAGACAGTTGAATTATTTTTTTTTTTTTTTTTTTTTTTTTTTTTTTTTTTTTTTTTTTTTTTTTTTAGAACTCTGAAACCAAAACACATGATGATGTTCACATGGGCCAAACCAACTGGATCACGGCAACTCCTGTGGAATGATGCCAAGAAGAAAGAGTTCGTAGATGAGCTGAGAAAGGTCAGTAGAAGTTACTCTCTCTCCTTTGAATTTCATTTTAACACATTCCTATCTCTATTTAAATCTCTTTTATAGCTACTTATCCATTCTTCCTGTAAAACCTGCTTCTATTTTGAATAATTTTACTATCTTCTTAATTTATGGTTTAAATATTTGTATTGAATTTTTTTATTTTATGAGTAACAAATATGTGATATGTATTTGTTTGTATTCTAATTTAGATTTTATCAGCAAACAACTGTGGGGCCTCCAAATTTTCTTACCCCTTGTAAATTATTTTTTTATTTGTATTTCCGAATATGTTTTAAGTTGTACATTTCTTTATTTGTCACTATTTTTTTTGTGGTTGCCTTTCCTTATTGACGCATGACATCTTTTTAACAATAGGTTTGTTCACGTGATATGCTTTTTATATTATCTGAGAGCAAGTGAAATTTTTCACTAAAAGAAAAGTAGCAAAAGCAGCAGTTACTCTCGGTAGGACGACATGAACGACTAACAGCAGTAAATTAACGTCAAAAATTAATAAACAAAATTTTATTTAAGAAATGTTGATAGTCATTATTGCTTCTGTGGAATTTACGTGTATTAAAAATTTTGGGCCGCTCAAGATAACTTACTTTCGAGGATAAATGTGTCTTATTTATTTTTATTTCCCCTCTTCACTTCTTACAGGACACCCAAACATATTCACTTCATTAATCTGGGTAAAAGTCTTCAGCCGCCACTACCAGCAAGTAGTGGCGGCTGAAGACTCAGGAGATGTTGACAACTGAAGTGTTAAGTCGTTGTTCGATGTCTTCTTGTGGAAGAAGCTTCTTGTGATGGCGATTACCAGGAGGTCGTAAGTCTGTGGTAGGTGGTGGCAGCAGCCACTGGAGAAATGGAAATTCTTGGAGAGGACCGTGAGGGTCTATAATCAGTAGAGAGCCCCAGCAAAAGAAGTGTTGAGGGATGCAAGCTACTGGAGACGATAACTCCAGATGTCGGCCGCATGTGGCCTTATATTATGCAGCTAACTCTGGAGTGCGTGGTGGACCGGGGTGGGAGGCGTGATGTGCCCCTGTGACATCTGCCTGGATTGCGCGGAGTGGGAGAACTACCCTCGTGCACTTGGGCTATGGCTTTAGGCGCTTGGCCATCTTCGTCTGTGTAGCGACACTGTCTGCTGGGTCCGTCGTGGGGTCTGACGTATTGCATGGCCACTTCAGATACCTTTCCTTTTACATGTATGCAAGGTGCGTTTGAGTTGAAACTAGCGTTCTGCGAAGCTTCAAAATTAACGAATGTGAAATTGTATCTTTTATGATTCAATTCGTTTGAACAAATCGAATCTGTCTTTAAAAAGATTTGTTCACCAAATAAGCATTATTCTGCACCGGTAATTATATTTTACTTCCTACATCACGTAATCTAAACAACATACCATATTTACCCGAAACGAAGATTAGGTTTTTTGACAGAAAAGGAATAGAAAAAATGAGGGGTCATCTACAATTCGGGAACAGTCTTCAATGCAAAACCTAGGCGATTTTGACAAAGACTTTTCATGCTTAAATACTGTGTGTCCTATGGTGTATTTTGTAGTACTGAGACTGTATGTGTCAACTTTGACAAGGGTCGTCCCCTTATCTGATGTCACCTAGCTGCTGGCCATAAAGAGGAAGAGCTTTGCTGGGAAGCAAAATGAACGAAGTCACAAATAGGTATACAACACCCACAAGAGTTTTATACTGTAAGAAAAATGCTACTACCATACAGCCAGGTTAGACACATCTATTTCATTGTGATTTACTTTCCTTTAAAAGTAAATCAAATATATCATATTAGTCAAGTAATAGCATTTCGTCTTGAAGAGTTTCATAAATTCATGCAAAAATACTTCAACCCAAATAATTTTTTCAGCACTTCACAGGCGTAGTCTTGAGTTCAGGTTTACATATTTTTCCCTCAAAAATATTTTTTCCGGAACGGGTCGTCTTCCTTTCTGGTAATTACTGTACAGTAATTCACATTACCCATAGTATAGAACTTAGTTGACAAAATGAAGAGCCTGAATATGTCGTCAAATTTTAAAATTAAATTATAAAAGTGTCACTACATAACTTAACATTCAGTTGTTTACATACTCTACACAAGGCCACAATCAAATACAACTGTAACCTTAAGCGGCAGACCTTGGCGAAAAGTAGACATTATTTTGGTGTTTGTTGTTGCAAAATGAGGCATTTAAATCAGCGACAGACAATGTCAAACAGGAAATGAAAATCTGTAAAACCTACTACATAATAAGGTTGTCCAAAATTTGGCAATTTTTTATTTGTTAACAAATGTGTAAAAATTATCTGTATCTTTATTTCTTCATTATCCAATAATACTACCTGCTATATTTTCCTGTTAATAATGGCATATATCTAAGTTGATTATATTACTGTATTAGCAAAAGTTGTAGTTTCTTAGGCGAAGTTAATATTTTTAATATCAAAATTATGTAAATTTGGTGCTGAAATGGTCAAAATTTTACCATATATTATACATGAGTAGCTAATTACAAAATACATGTATGAAATGGAATATTACAGATTTTCCTGCAGATAAATACAACCAAACAACGTTTTCTTTGTTTGAGTAACTTAAAATTTATTCGCAAGGTTAAGTTCACTAGTTGCGAAGAGCTTTTCATTTTTTGACTGTGGGTACCATTAGTTTATGATACCTTGAAAAAAAAATTTCCATTAACACTTTAAAATGATTTGACTTGTTTAGGATTCGTGATTTGTGAATCTTTTAAAATATGATTCAACATTTGATTCGTTCTCAAAAAGTCTGATTCGCAGAAGCTTAGCTGAAACCACTCTCTGCGCATTTGTAAAATGTTGTGCTTGGTTTGGGTCTTCCTTAGGTTTGAATACTCTTAGTAGAGAGAGAAAGGCAGGTCAGGAACATTTTGGGAAATCCAGCATCTTCCTTGTCCCTCCCCGGGAACACATCCTGCTAGACATCTGGTCATTGTTTCATGTAGAATTGAATCACGTTGAATGAGCTATAGTCATTTATAGTATATAGGTATAAGCAGCACACGTCAAACTTATCTTTTATACATTATTACTGTATACAAAAATTATTTTAAAAAACTAGAGTTGTTCCGATGCCATGTTTTCCTATACCGATATTGATACCACTACTGATACCCTGACAACAATGCCCTTCGCACTGAAGTTTAGAAAAAGTATTACTGTAAATAATACATTAATATACATTTTCTCCTAAACTCATTTAAATAAAGAAAATAACATCTCAAAATACTGTATATAATTTATTGTATCCGGACACAAAATGCAAGCTGACCTGAAACTTTCAAACTGTCTGAAATGAAAATAATATGACACTAAATGCCACTCAAATTTTGAATCTCCCATGTGCACTCATACAGCGAGAGGCGCACAGAGAAGTTAACAATCGGGCAGTGGGGTGGTTGCAGAAGGATTACCTCTCCACGCCGCTACATATTGTAGACACCAGACCTTGCGCCTGTAGCAGATGTCTGTCTTTTAAAGTAATTAATTATATTTTACTGCAAAGAAAGTTTGTAGCTTTGAGGCAGAAATAAATAAATACGGCTATTATAATTGATTTCTCCACTGTCGTTAATAATAAATCATTCAAAACAATCTGCGCTTACCTTCTCATTATTAAATGGCAAAAGGTGTCGAATAAACCCTTACATTTTATCGGTTTATTCAAAGATGCATGTTTATTGAAATAAATTAATATAAATCCTCTGATTTCCCGCAAGAATTTACTGAAAATGAAATTTGCACTTATAGTACAAGTTGCTCGATGTTCAAACAGTTTTGGGGAGAAGTGGTAGAGTATATGCTTTTAGCAGTTAATTTTATTCGCGAAGATGCTGCCCTTTGAGTAAAATCAATATTACTTTTTAAAGTCATGTTAATTTTACACCAGATACAATGAAGCGCCAACATTGCGGGAAAAAACTACCTTTAATCACAAAGGAAAACATCTTTTCAAGTAATCGTTCCTCGTTAAATTGTGTTGGGTAACATTTTCAGGCAAAACCATTTGCTTTGAAATACAAGTGATTACAAGCGCTACTATTTTGAGCAATGGATAATCTTGCTAAAATTTCTACTTTCGCTAGGCACACATTCGTTCTGTGGCCGACATGCTAGACACAGGCTTTCTTTCTTCTACTGCATTGTGTGTGGCATGTGAGGGGAGGAAGGTGGTTGCACTGCTGAGGGAGATGGAAAGAAGGGTGAGAAAGAGGACGCTAGGTCCCCACGCTCATTGCTATAGGTAACCACTTCCTCTCTCGGAGGCGTGTAAGGGGACGAATTTCACATCCAGTTACTAGATGTTTGCATAAACAACCAGCATAAAAACGATAATTGTGAGAAATCTTAGGTGATGGGACCCGAAATATACTATTATCAGCGCAACATGTGATAAACTGTAAAAGGTTATGTTAACATTATTTAAATAGGAAATTTGCCGGACCACAAAAATTGTTTGTGGATGCAATTTATTTGTTTATATTTTCCTTTTTCTTTTTATTGTGTGGCGTACACTCACTGAAATACAATAATTTTTGTGTCTAAAGAAAGTAATAACCTGATTTAATTGTCTACAACTGATACTAATGTATTGGCCCGTTATCATACCTGATACAGGAATATTAAAGTATTGGAAGTATCGACCGATACTGATTCGTAGTATTGGTATCGGAACAACTCTAGGAAAAACCTGTACAAGAAAAAATGTTAAAAAAAAACTTAATTACCCACTTAATAACCTAAATTGCAGCATGTCTGCCTTTATTTTTCTTTTCTGTTCTTTCTTTCTTTCTCCATAACATTTTCACACTGTGTATCCTTATACTTTCTTTCTTCCTCATGACCTTCCTCATACTGTACTTTAGAATTTTCCTTGTCCTTACTGTTTTAAAGCTACCCCCTTTTTTCCTTTTATTTTCCCTCACTTCTTTTCTAACCTTGTGTTTCAATCTTTTTCTTCGCCTTTCAAAATTCTTCCTTATCAATATTCAATACATTTGTTTTCACTGTAAGACAGTACCCCCCCCCCCCCTCTTGCAATTTTACAATACTCTTGTACTACTGGACCTATACTCTCAATTAACTCTGATTGGTGTAACCCAATAGCTGTTCTTAATTGCATATCTAATTTATTACAAACATATTGTTTCACCCCCATTATTTATTTGCCTCTCTAATGATTATCACTTCAAGAACTGAGTACCCTATAACCTTTCTACTTTCAATATTACATTCTCTACTTACATTGTCACAATCATTAACAACCTTAACCTCTTTGTTTACATTCTTACGTCTGATTCTTAAAAATATTATCCAACATTTTACTATCGTTACTTGGGATGGTTAATGTGGTTTGTTTTGTTGCACATTCTTCCCTAACCTCATTCAATTTTACTTGACATTTAGGTCCAATCTTAAGTCTACCAGATCCTTCATATTATTCTGCACTGCACTTTGCACTTTGTTGGCGGTTAATTTCAACTCATTAAAATTGGTTTTAAGCCCATTATGTTTTCCTGCTAACTGCTGAAACTCATTTTGGAACTCTTTCCGTTGAGTCCTCAATTCATAAAATTTATTTTCTATTCTATAATCAAATGTTTTGTTTAGTCAGTAACTCTTTTTGTTTGATCATGAACTGTTTACTTCCATATCCGTTAGATTTGTTTCCTGTTCAAAACCTAAAGAATTTTCCTTCTCACTTGCTCTTCTTTCCTCCTGACTCACCATTATGATCTACTTAAATATCTAACCTATGTCAGTATATGATTTTACATGTAAACAAACTGCCTAAAACACGAGAAACAAAAAAAAAAACCAAACGTGTATTTAAAACATTGGTAAATATTATCACCATAACCTATAACTGTATCTTCAGTTGTGTTAATCAGGTCCTGTGGCTGGCAGTCATTAACATGACTAGAAATCACACCTCGATTTAGCTCTGTAGGTCGATACATGAAACTTACATGGCGTTAGCCATATTGAGGGGGGAAAATATAATATTGAGGAAGACAACCACGAGTCCCATGGCTAGTTGTAATCTGTTGCACTACAGGCACTCAGAGCAGAGGTCGCCATGTGCCCCCCCCCCCCCCCCCTCTTTAATGCACCTGTGTGACCCCATTTCAACTACCTCCCATGCTTTAACTGCGACACAGCAAAACTTTTGAGCCTCTAGAACATTA
Source organism: Dryococelus australis (assembly GCA_029891345.1). Classification (NCBI taxonomy): domain Eukaryota; kingdom Metazoa; phylum Arthropoda; class Insecta; order Phasmatodea; family Phasmatidae; genus Dryococelus; species Dryococelus australis. Next base: position 154,512,972 of record CM056995.1, read on the forward strand.
TAAAGGAAAAAACTCTGTTTAACGTTGAAAAAACTTTTTATCTACGAAGCTGACGAAACTTCACTATGACTTCAGAAAAAGCCAGCGTACAGATAAACACTCGAACACAATCCAAACTTCAAAAACTGTTAAGATTTTCCTATTCCATGTGGCAGCAAAGAAAATTAAATATTACACACACTGTGAAAAGGAAAAGGGAATCAACCAAATATCCTATTTAATCATTATTAATAAACTGCAATGTAGCACCCTTGCGAGAGATTGTGAGCAGCCTTTTCGCCTCACTTTAAACCTACCTTCCTTCACCGCATTCATGCAGAAGGAACCTCCTCTCCTTGACTCCTCCACAACTCATTGTCGGAGCCATCCTTCTGACCTGCTTAGTCTTCACTGTGTTCGTGCAGAATATCAACCTTTGTCAACATCGTCTACACACCCAGACACTGCGACCCTTTCTGGGCAACACATGCATAGGAGTAGTACCAGTTTATGTTAGTTTCATAATGCTTGTCTACCCTGCTATTGTTAGCTTAGGACCAGGTCGCCTTCACCTGGCTCAGCATAGGTTAAGCTTCCCTAAGCTGTTGTTGGCGCTAGGAGGTAGTGCAACACCACTCAGTTTACTTCCTGTAAAAAGAAATAACAGACTTTTTTACCAACTTGAGGTTATCTTTCCCATAGTTGTAATTCCTCTCCTAGTGGACCTCACGTCCAAGGAATTGCAGGCGACTGGGGAACTTACTCAGAATGCAGTGCACCAATCAGAGTACCCACACTTACATTAGATGGACATCCTTTCTGTGCACCACGGTGGACAGAACGGTAGATGTCCGACACTAGGTACTCAGTCTCTTGAGGCCAGCTTGCCTGCTCAGTGGCTACTCTCTCCACCACACCAGCAGGTGCCGGAGTTCATGTTCTCTGAGACACTCACCCACATGCAGGGACTGTGAACCAGGGAGACCTGACTCTCAGTGCTCAGCGCGTTCTGACGCCAAGTGCTGAGATAGGGATACTGCCTACGGTTGGCAGATGCTGCACGTGGTCCTACACCAGGGTAGGATAACAAGTCACCTACAACCTCTTCATGGTCGTGAGAGTGTGATTCAGTCCAGATGCCCTACTCCCTTCAGAGAGAAGGTTAGACATGTACTTATCACCTGGTCGTTTGCAGGAGCTTACTCCCGTCCTCCTGACTACACTCGTGCAGCTCTCACCGAGGGAGCTAGCCCAGGCCTTGCGCCATCTACATATACCAGTCACACTGGAGCTTCCTAAGGACCTCTTCCAGGACCCCAGTTAGTCTCAGCAAGGAAACACATCCCTGGCTGGCAATGTATATCAGCGGACAAGAATGGTCCTTTTGGAACTTGCCAATGCCTACTTTTGGGGGATTTGAACCAGTGGAAACCAACCAGCCGAGTAACACAACCTCTGAGCCATTGCCTGTTAACCCTCCTAGCTCACACTTATGCCTGCTGGAGTTGACCCAGGTTAAGTAGCTACCTCTGGTTACCGCTTACAGCCCATCCGCTGAAACGTAAAATCACGCTCGTGGAGCCTGACTTCATGCCGTACCGTAAAGCTATCAGGCCAGTCCAGTATCCCATAAAGAATAAATCAAGCCGGAACTCCCTGCCACTGGGTGCACCTGACCCAGCACACAACAAAAAAACCCCTTTTGACGTACTAACGTTCTCAGTCACCCTGAGAGCGTCACATGTCATTATTTCTTTTTTACTGATTGGAAAATGCTCTCTGATGTTCGGGTATTAAATCCATTCCCAGTTACATTACATTTTATGCACACTTGTATCTGGTGGATGAATGTGACGTACTTAAATGATTTTTCAATTCCTTCAACCTCCTTTCTCCTGCTGCCACATTCTTAAGCTCTTACACTGTACGTTCTCCTTCCTGATATTTTCTTTCTTTTTCTTGTTCCTAACCTTCTGCACAATTCTCATAACAATCTCTTAGTCTATTCTTACAGTATCTCAGGTAAAGTTTTCTCATCTTTCTGCATAGTATATACATAGTTAGTACTATAATACTACCACAGTCAGTAGTAAATTCATGCACTGGTGCCATGGCATCCACTTGCAAAGATGCACATTGTCCCTCAAAACAGTCATTTTTGGCTGTTATACATGTCTGCCATTGTCTCTACAACTGTTGTAAATACTGTACTGCTGAAAGATATTGTCAGGGAGATGCAATTACTTCTTTTGTTGCAGTGATTATCTCCTTGGCCGAATGAAATCTGTGCCTATGTAGCTGTGCTTCAAGTGTAGAAAGGGGAGAGAGACTTTATGGTTAGAGCCTAGAATTTTTCGCAAGGCATGAAATAACATGAAACACAGAGAAATTACATAAACACTGCCGACTTTACTCAACTTCCGTACTTTTTGATTAGGTTCTTGATATCAATTACACAAGAATAATAATTTTAGTTTGCTGCTTACATTGTACAATTGGTTAAGACTGCCAAAAATACTAACGGTGAAGGCTACTACAAGTTTGATAATCTTAGAAGAGTTCAAATACTCGAATGTAAACATTGCATGGACGTGAAAAGATGCATAAATAAACAATGCTGTGCTGTAAAAAAAAATTAAGACAGCTGAATTGGAAGAAAATCTGTGTAAAACAAAGATGTTTTTGTACAGCTCATTTAGGTTAAGATTTTGTGTCTGAGTATTTTTTATTTTAATTTACCTCAGTTGTATTAATTTTCTTATAATTTGTTAATAAGTACATGGAGCTATACTTTACAGGTGGAAGGCAACTTCCTCGTGCAAAAACACTGAGTGTGTCGTAAAAATTTGCTTGGACAGTTTTAATGCCTTGACAAAGTATAAGATTGATCACACAAAATTGACGGTAACAATATGTTACATGACAAGTTAAATATAATTTTTTAAAGTTTTCACTGAAATAATGTACTGGTTGTAATTAATAAACAACTAATTCCATTTAGGTTTGATTGTGTTAGAGAAACAACAGATTCACATTCTAATTAAAACACGTACAATTTTTCTATGAAGTTATTTGATGAAATGAGTGAAGAGATTACGGCAGCTCTTAACATTGACGAATTCAGCGACGTGAAAATATTTATTTTGTAGAAATGGTGAAATTTTAATGACTAAATCAGCTCAGTTTATTTACAATAAAAGTGGTGTCCAATATGTGGTGTGAGAGAGCTATAAAGGATGTGGCAACATGCTAACCTTGTGCCCTGCCAGTTCCTCTTGGACAAGTAAAGAATGATGCCAGTGTAACAAGTGTCAGTTATTCTTAAGAGACAGCTTTGAGCTCTTATGATGAAGTGCATTGTGTAGATGGTGAACAAACTCCACATAACTGGTTACGTTAACAGTTGCTCCTTGTGGAATGAATTTAATGTAAACAATGCCCTGTTTGTCAAATAACAGTTCAAACATCACCTTACCCTTTCGCCTGCCTTGTCACAGTTAATTTCATCGTGGTGATGGGGATTTCCAGATGGCCAATTATTGCTTCAGTTGTGGATTGTATAGAAAATGCCATAAATTTTTCCCCTTATGATCCAGTTGAGAAATGCCCCAGCATAGTCAGTATTAGGTCACAGTAAGTAGTCATGTGATCATCATGGTGGTCTTGTGTCAGGATGCGTGGCACACCCACCATGCTGTGTAACTGTCAACATGTTCAGATCATCTTATAAAGTTTCATGGCACATTTTTTTGTGTAATTTGTACTGCTGCTGTGAGATTATCTACCATATGAGTGTGGTGGGCCGTTACCAACATTTCAAATGCTGTGATCTTGTGGTCAGTTGAGGTCATTTGTGACACCAGTCATCAGCAGCAGCATCATAATTGTCATAATCATCAATCATAATTATCATAATCATCATCAATCATAATTATCATCATCATCATCCAAACACCTTCTCCTCTATGCAAAGTGTTGGTGCAGCTTAAACACAGCACTGTGAACCGTGGATTTGTTGCCATACATGTGTTTTATCATCTAAAATGTTTAGCAGTTGATTTTCCTCATGGTCAAACTTAATGGTCACCTGTTACTCAAACTGTGACATTGTCGTTTGCTGCCACTCGCATTCAACTAGCATTCACAACTGAGACCATCATTCTGCTAACACTGTACCATAAGTATGCAACTGCCTGTGGTGCAGCCTTTCTGCTCTAATGCACCACACCAACACTTTAGCCATTCCACAATCTTTTTGACAGACGCCAGGATGTGTGATTATAAGCAGACATTCAAGGTGCCAGTCCACAAACTTATTGACTGTATAACGTATATACGTTAGTAATTTAGTATGTAATTTTACTGTACAATTTATATTTATTGATGGCTTCTTTCAGGATGGTATCGGTGAACTGAGCGTAGTTTGTGACGACAGTGCATTTTGGGTGTCCTTCCTGGATGGCTTGCAGCGAGTTCTGTTGTTTACATCTGAGATAGCCATAGCTCGCAATGCAGAAGTGGCAGGGGAGTTTGAAGTCATAGCACAGGAGTTGACTGTATGTATTCATGGCATGGGACTGTCAGTGGTGAACAACCTGGCTCGAACAGAGCTGCTCTACATTGGTATTGCCAGGTGAGTTCGCGTAGCTTCATTTTTTTGTACACTTTGCCAAGTATGCATGATCATATTAAATTGAATACACTCGCTGGCTTTTCATACATGAGTACAAGTCTGACCAGACAACAGTTAAGAAAAAATGTGTTTTGTATAGAGTTGTACCAATTCACAATATTATGCCGATGTGCCAAATTCATTGATGTGCTTCCAGTGTGTGAAGAAGCTTTTTGCTTACATCTAAGTTGATTGTAGGTTACTATTAAACAATGCTAGTAGTGAAACACAGCAAAATTAGAATCTATTTTTAACTTATTTCAGTTTCCAGTGACCAATGAGGAAATACATGAACGCAACGCTGTTTAGTTGGATGTAAAAGTTACTCTGAAATATTCGACAAAGTTTATGACAGCTGCGCCTCTGTCAATAGTTTGCACGCCATCTTTAAACATCATCTGCCAATCATAGTGCCAAAGTTGGTAATGTAGAGGTCACAGCAGTGGAACCAGGATATGCAAAAATTTTGAATTAAAACTTGGTACATGTCAACAAAACCAACAAACATGATGCTACATATCCCGCCCGCCTTGAAATATTATATATAAACATGTTGCCTCGTTGCTCACCCTTAATGCGATTGGTAGTGACGCATGTGCTATGGAGTGTTACTACCCTAGATGGTAGTGCAGAGACGTTGAAAGACCTGCCAAGCCTAGCTTTGCCTACCACGCCGAATACTATATATTCAATTAGGCCTACCAGGTGTCAGGGGGTTAGATGTATTAGGCCGCTTCGGGGTAGGTTTGCTACAGGTTGGAGAAGAGTTAAACCCCAGAGTGAGTCGGATAGAGGTGGCTTCCTCCTCCCCCCCCCCTCCCAAGGGAGCCAATATACAGGATGCCAACGATCTCCAATGGATGAAATGGTGAGAAATTAATTTTATTCTGACGTGGTGATGGGAGTGCACGGTCTGGCAGATGAAACTTTAAGCGGGCGAGTAGGTTGACGTGTCGGTATGAAATCAACCAACGGGAGTGTTGTACAAGGGCGGGTGTCGGCTTGTGCTGGGAGGTCGTACCCGGATCACTTTTCTCGTCGCAAGTTTAATATAACAATATTTAGGGAGAACTGTGCCTGTAGGATGTTTCACTTTGATACGCTGTCCGGACTTTAGTTGGACATTACTAGTGGTTTTCGGTGGCTGATAAACGGGGTTGTCACTGGGAATAGTTTAGTCCTCCTGAGTTAACAATTTCTCCTATTCCTCGTACTCTGCCGTCGGATACCCTGGCCAGTGGCTACCAAGGGAATATATGGAGAAATGATCTGTGGAGTTTGGGGGTTCGCCCTCATGTTTCACTTTGATACGCTGTCCGGACTTTAGTTGGACATTACTAGTGGTTTTCGGTGGCTGATAAACGGGGTTGTCACTGGGAATAGTTTAGTCCTCCTGAGTTAACAATTTCTCCTATTCCTCGTACTCTGCCGTCGGATACCCTGGCCAGTGGCTACCAAGGGAATATATGGAGAAATGATCTGTGGAGTTTGGGGGTTCGCCCTCAGATGTGGAGTTGACGTTGGCCTGGGCAACGGTGCGATGCTCCCTACGTTGTTTACTAGGAGAACCTCCTTTCTTGCTGCACATCTGATAACTAGAGTTCACACAATATCGCAAGATAAGGAGCAAGGGTCCACTAACTGCTAATAAAGATACACAAAAATTTAACGTGATGTGGTTGTTTATTGTGGGGATTGGTCCCTGGGGAGTAAATGCAAAAATTATTTCTAATACAAAATAAAAATATACAATTATATTTCAATTGTATTGGTAAAACACTGGAGACAAATATGGTACGAGAATAACATAAATCAAATGGGGTCAGGCGAAGGCGAGTCTGAGAAAGAGCAAATACAGCTAAGCAACTTTACAGCGGCTAGAGTTAAATATCTATAGCAACGCAACTTTGACAGTGGCTAATAATAAAGGGGAAGCTAATCAGGTAAGCAACACTAAACATGGTTGCTCGTTACTGTGGAGTCAAAGGAAGTTGACTGGTGTAAGGGTTACCAGGTTAAGGTGAGGTATATCTGTAGCTGATAGATGTACAGGTCATCGGTGACGTGTAGGTCATGAGAGAGACAGGATCTTCACAGACTTATCATAGGTTTAAGGTGTACGTTATGGAAGGAAGGTTTGCGGTAGGAAATAGAGTAGTCATTGGTCAGACTCGAAGGAGAGCCTTCTGGAGACTGGGTGTAGGAGAGTCCTCTGCGGACTGGAGTGGTGAGCAGAATGAAGGCTTGCGGACTGAAGTAAGGTAAGTCCTTTCAGACTGAGGAGGTTAAGACCTTGCAGAGTGAGGTTGGGCTCGCATCCTCTTTGGTCGCCGAGCCCGGCACCATTCTCTGATGCTAGCAGCCGGGGCTGTATTTATACAAAATTTCCTCCGAGCTGCAGTTCCTCGGGGTGCAGGGGGTTATCGTGGCCCTCCACTATGAGGGCGCATTTATCGGGGATGCAGATACACTGTGACCTTATTGCCCTGCACGAAGTCAATGACAAATTAAAACCTCTGTCTCTTAGGCGGGCCGGCTGTGATGTCACAAGGTCACAGGGATGCTGCCATCTCTCGTGATTGCAGGAACTTCTTCCAGGGCTAGCCACGAGTAGTAGGATTCTCAACAATAATAATTCCAATTGCGAGGGTGCCTTTTGCATGCATAATTCTGGACGGGCAAGGGGGATTGTTATTACGCACATAATATACAATGATGTGATCGTTGTGAGTTGACTACTATGGTACAAGGTTAAGTTTGCTTGTTACAATTATGCATATGTGCGTCAGTCTGATTGGCTGGGGACGAGATTGCATTTCTCGTGGTTGTCAGCATAAGGGCGTGTCTAACTCGCACTGAGTAGAGATTACATTTGCCGTTCTGGCGGCGGCACATTTAAATGTTACGGGGTTATGCATAATTCTCAAGGCTTTCTAAACTAGGACACTGGGGAACATAAAATACTACGTCAACTCATTTTAATTCTACTATATGATAGGAGTTTCCTTCTAAGGAAAATACTAGGCTAATACTTTATGATCTTGATTCAAAACTTCGTTTTTAACACAGCTTACAATGTTACCGGATTTACACAGGTGACACTTAGAAATTTTACGGAGGTTTCGAATTTCTGGGTGGCGGGTTACCGTGTACGCTCTGTGAGTTCTCACCTCATACTCTTGAGCAGGTTTACAATATTAATTAAAGCAATGCCACCCAGTTGCATTGTGAGGAATTGAGAAGGTTTCATCAACGTTGTGTTTACAGGTCCGCTGATGGGCTTCAGTTTTGCGTGTTCACTTCACTTCCTGGCAGTGCTTGCGGAATTCTTGGATTCTACGTTAATTGTGCCGTTCTATTTTCTTTCAAATACAAATAACAATATATCTTATCCATTATTAAATTCTGATATGTCTGACGTTAACATGAGCACTAAGGGGGTTTGCGAGGAAAATGCAAACATAAATTTTTCAGCTTGCTTACTGGGTTCGAAGTTTCGTTAACTTAGCCTCTGCAAACAGTGTTTCTGGCAAGCAAACGGGAAAACAAATGCCAAATTTAAAAAAAACTTAACATTTCATTCTATGTTACTTTACTGTGTCCATTTTCAGGAGGCAAAATTTACTTTACTTGGACACTTTCTCTTTTTCTGTGGGGTTTCATTTCATGACAATGCGTGTTTTGTTGTAAATTTTCCACCTAAAAATGAAGTTAAGGTTATAAACACATTTGATTTTAATGAAACTGACTTCTTGAAGTGGATAGGGCCATCTTGATGCACTTCCTAACAGGCTAGGATTTTGTAGGTGCTTCTAAAGAGACACCTAGCTGTCTCTACTATACGAACTATCACACTCTTGCAGTGTCTTTGAGATGTGGCCTTTCCTAACGCGATCACAACCCTACTAGTAGCTAAGGAGGGTATACAGGGTTGGGGCGCTAGTTCAACTATCTGGCCACTGCCAGGTACTCACTCAGTACTGGAAGCTGATGCAGGAAGTGGGCAAGGATGTTTTATCACCCGTCGCTTCAGTGAGCGCGTTCGCTTCCGAGGTGCCGTAGTGGAGAAGGCTGTACAGCGGAAGGAGGCTGGGGCCCGCCAGGCTGTCTCTTGATACTGGTCAGGCACGTGGCACGTGCGACTGGCACCCAGCGGAGCCCCTCTGGTGGTGGCAGATAGCTGGGGCCAGTGTCCCGGGTGTTGCTCGCTTCTGCTTCCGTGCTGGTAGTGGTACAGTAGAGCTCCTCTTTGTCACTCACATTAGACATGCTGTGAGTGATGTCATCAGTTGTGGGATCTATCTCTGCATCTGACTGGTTTTCGGGCGGCAGCAGCGCGGGTAACCAGCACCCGGTACGGACTACTGGCCAATCCCATCGTAGGAGAGACCTCGCGTTTACAAACTGTCCAGGCTCTGCGATTGTACACACACACACACATGCACACACACACACACTCTCTCTCTCTCTCTCTCTCTCACACACACACACACACACACTCTATCTCTCTCTCGAACGGTTGCCAAGTTGACAGTGGTTGACTGCAGGTTTTCACTCTCCATCTGTCCACTTTCTCCATGCTTGTCCAGGAATGTGGGTGAGGAAGGGTAGGGCAACGTGCCATACGTCCCGTAGCCCCTATCACCATTACGCTCAGCCGACTCGGAGGGGGTGGGGGGGCTGGGGTGTAGGCGTGACCGAGCCTGGAGGGAGGCGGTATGCCGCTGCATCCAGTTCGGTTCCCGGGGAGGGCGGTCCTTCGCTGATGGAGGCCGACGAGGCTCGTGCAACACATGCTATCGAGTTCTTGTGTGGAGGCTGACACACTGTAGCCCATGGAGCAAGCAGGGGTCAGGGAAGGTTCGTGACCCCGGCCTAATGGTCATTGAGGGAGTGGAAGGGTGGTTACCCTTCACTGTGTGTCTGCTCTGGTAAGAACGGTTGAGGGTGGTGCGGTCCACGAGATGTCTCTATGGTTTGATGTGTGCTGGGGTTTTGCAGGGAGATTGTCCTCTGTTTGGGAATTTAATACATTTTCCCAATAGTTGATTTCATCCAGGAGGCTGCCATTGTGCTCGGTCTTGCAGCAGTAGCTGCGGGTGGCGAGGGTTTTATCTGACGATATTGTCGAGCCGAAGGCGCCTGACTCGTTGGGCCTACGTAGGTGTTAGAACCCTCATAATATTGGGAACTGGTGACGGGTCGTTCCAGATGCGTAACAGCCGGGCTATGGCCGGGGCAGGGGTAGTCAGAATTGTGTTATCATCCCAGGGGACTACCACGCTCTTATGGCCACCTAGAGTGGTACACAGTTTCCCGCAATCTATCACACAGTTCTGCTACCGCAGCCAGAGTCATCCCAGTATCATAGGATCCTCCAGATCTGAGGCTGCTAGGAAGAGGACCTTAAAGTGCCGACCCTGTGCCCTTAAGGTGAAGGTAATTTCCCCCGATAGTTGTAGGTGGGCCTTATTATGGGCAATTTTGGCCATTATATTTGTAGGGATCACGTTGGCTCTTTGGCGTTGCAAGAGTAATGTTCCCTGAATGAAGTTGCGGTCAGCGGCCGTGTCTAATACCGCTGTGACAGAGGTATCATATTACTAGACTCGTAAGGGTGGCTCGTCAGCGCAGGGAGGGGGGATGTGTGACACCTGAAAACGGGCCGCTGTCCCTTTTGGCTGGGCCGGAGTTTGGGAGGGGTGGGCAAGGTAATGTGCTTGGCGCCCGGGTGTCTACCTTTCCTCTTCCTATCTCTTGCAGGGCAGGGCAAGCTCCACAGGCTTGCCGTCCTTGACATTCCTGGCAAGGGTTTGGAGCAATGAGGGGAGGTAGAGGTTGGGTGCAGCCTTCAGCCACCCAGAGGGGCAGAAGGGTTCTCCTTTCCGGGTCTTGCTGGGCCTCGCTTTCCCTGCGGTAACGCTTAGGTCGTGGCACTAACTGTCTTGGGTTTGACATTGCTCTTACATAAATGGGGCAGAGGGTTAGTGGCTTTGCACATGTTACCAATGCACTGGGACTGACCTCTCGGGCAGCCCCGAAACAAGTGCCGCTCCTGGCAATCCTGACAGTGTGGCAAGTAGGCGGCAGGGGTTTGCAAGGTTGTGCCACGCCCTACAGGCTGTCTGGAGGAGGGTACCGGGCCATTCACCTGGGCACGTGCCGTCTGCTCTCTTCCCTTAGAAGGGCGCTCATGCTATTCGAGCTCCCTTGCTCTCTCCACTAGATCCTCAACCGTCTGCAGTCGGGAGGTGATAAACCATTTTCGAAACGAGGGGAGGAGGTTACGAGTAATTGCTCTTACCCATAGGACCTCGCTTTGCTTGGTGTATACTCATTTGTGTAGGCTCTCTTTTCGCCTAGTGAACAATTCTGCTTCCTCATCGGGTCGTTGTACCTGTGTTTGTAGGTCGGTTATGATCTCACTTAGGATTTCATCTCCCGAAAAATGAGAGGTGATTTGGACCCTAAATTGGGGCCAACTTTCCACGAACTCGCCATAGTGTTCCCACCAGCACTTGGTAGGGCCTGTTAGCTGGGGGGTGAGTACAGCTCACCCATTACCTCTGCAGGATTAGATGTTCGCAGTACTCTTTCTTGCAGGTATTGAGGAATTTGGGAGGGTCCGCATAGTTTCTCCCGTTAAATTCAAGCAATGTCATTGCACTGGGTAGTCCCTGAATACTAGGGCTACGTCTGAGAATGGGATTGCGTGAGTGGTAAGTGTGCTCTCTGCGGCATACTTTACATCGATACACTAAGCTGTGTTATTAACCTGCTTGTCCAGCCACCCGATACAGAGGTGATGGAATATTCGCTGGCAGAGGATACAATGGACGATGCATCTATCTCCCATGCCTTTGACACTCCGGCCACACTGACATTGCTGTGGCTCGTCCTGGCGGCACTGAGTACAGCGGTACTTAAGGCCGTCCGTATAGCGGGGGGTCTCATCCCACCTGATACAGCTATAGTGGTAGGTTCCATGACATTATGTCCACTGGATTGTATTGCATCCAGTCCCAGGGCAACCTGTCACGGGACACAGGGCATTGCTCGCCCCTGTGGCGATCTCTTCAGCTAGCTGGCCGTGGTAACTCAATTCTGAGTCTGACATCGTGATATAAGTTGGCCGCCACGGAGTGTTTAAAAGACTCCCTGAAGTCATACAATATACTCCGCTTCAAGGAGTAAACAAGTGGCAGGGGGAGGGGGTGTCTGGCTTGGTACCAACTCCCAAGTCTCAGCTACATGGAGTTAACGCTCATCGTTGGGCGCCAAATATTGACGCTTGTGCTATGGAGTGCGACTACCCTAGATGTTAGTGCGGAGACCTTGACAGACCTGCCAAGCCTAGCTTGGCCAACCATGGCGAATACTATATATTCAATTAGGCTTACGAGGCGTAAGGGGATTAGATGTAGATTTAGGCCGCTTGGGGGTAGGTTTGCTACGGGGTTGGGGGAAGTCAAACCCCAAAGTGTGTCGGATAGAGGTGGCTTCCCGCCCAGGGAGCGTGATCATTCTCACTATTAGGGTCACCAATATACGGGATGCCAGCGATCTCAAATGGGTGAAATGGTGAGAAGTTTATTCTGACGTGATGGGGGTCCATGGTCTGGCAGATTAAATTTTAAGTGGGCGAGTAGGTTGACATGTCAGTATGAAATCTACCGAAGGGTGTGTTGTACGAGGGCGGGTGTCGGGTTGTGCTGGGAGTCTAACCTGGATCACTTTTCCCATCGCAAGTTTAATATAACAATATTTTGAGAGAACTGTGCCTGCAGGATGTTTCACTCTGATACGCCGTCTGACTTTAGTTGGACATTACTAGTGGTTTTCGGGGTTGACTAGCAGGGTTGTCATGGGGAATAGTTTCGTCCCCCTGAGTTAACAATTTTTCCTATTCCTCGTACTGTGCCATCGGATACCCTGGCCATTGGTTACCAAGTAGATGATCTAGCGGGGTAGAAATATCCAAGAGAATGTATGGAGAAATGGCCCGTGAAGTTTGTTCGTGACATCTGACCGGAGGTTGGCCCTCAGACGTAGAGCTGACGGTAGCCTGGACAGGGGCGCGATGTTCCCTACATCGTTGTTTACTAGGAGAACCTCCTTTCTTGCTGTACATCTGATTACTAGAGTTTACACAATACCACAAGATAGGGAGCAAGGGTCCACTAACTACTAGTAACGATACACAAGAATTTAACGTGACATGGTAGATTATTGCAGGGATAGGTCCCTGGAGAGTAAATGCAAAAATTATATCTAATACAAAATAAAAATGTACAATTATATTTAAATTTTATTGGCAAAACACTGGAGACAAATATGGTACGAGAATAACATAAATCAAATGGGGTCAGGCAAAGGCGAGTCTAAGAAAGAGCAAATACAGCTATGCAACTTTACAGCGGCTAGAGTGAAATATGTATAGCAACACAACTTTGACAGCAGCTAATAATAAAGGGGAAGCTAATCAGGTAAGCAACACGAAACATGACTGTGTGTTACCGCGGAGTCAAAGGAAGTTGACTGGGGTAAGGGTTACCTGGTAAGGTGGAGATTACCTGTAGCTGGTAGACGTGCAGTTCCTCTGTGATTTGCAGGTCTTGAGAGAGAGAGAGAGTTAGTTTTCACAGACTAGTCGCAGGTTTAAGGTGTAGGTTATGGAAGGAGGGTTTGCAGTAGGAAGTAGAGTAGTCCTTGGTCGGACTCGAAGCAGAGACTTCTGCAGACTGGGAGTAGGAGAGTCCTCTGTGGACTGGAGTGATGTGTAGAATGAGCTCTTGCGGACTGGAGGAGGGTAAGTCCTTGCAGATTGGGAGTTGGGCTTGCATCCTCTTCTGTCGCCGAGCCCGGTGCCTCTCTCTGATGCTGGCAGCCGGTGCTGTATTCATACAAAATTTCCTCCGATCAGCAGTTTCTCATGATGCACGCGGGTAGCTTAGCCTTCCATCTCGAGGGTGCAGATGCGCTGCGACTTTCTTATTGCCCCGCGTGGAGACAATGACATATTAAAACCCGTCTCTGAGGTGGGCCGGCTCTGACGTCACAAGGTCACAGGGGTGGTGCCATCTCTTGTGATTGCAGGAACTTCTTCCAGGGTTTTAGCCATGAGTAGTAGAATTCTCAATAATAATAATTCCGATTACGGGGGTGCCTTTTGCATCCATAATTCTGGACGGGCAAGGGAGATTCTAATTATGCACGTGATATAATATGATGTGAACTTCTACCCAGGCTTGTGGGCTTCTTAGCGCGATACATTTATTCTGGTTTGCCGTGTGTGTGCGCGTGTACGCGTGCGTGTGTATTCCGTGACATAGTGCACGTTGCTCGTAGTCGTAGATGGGGCAAAGTCTTCTGTAGAGCGCTCATTCGCACTGCGCAGCATTCTGGCATGCGTCAGTAGTTGACTACCAGCACGGAAGCAGAAGCAAGCAACATCCGGGATGCTGGCCCCAAGCTCTCTGCCACCACCAGAGAGGTCCCGCTGCGTGCCAGTCGCACGTGCCACGTGTCTGGCCAGTATCAAGACACAGCCTGGCTGGCCCTAGCCTCCTTCCGCTGTCCAGCCTTCTCCACTACGTAACCTCGGAAGCGAGGGCGCTCACTGAAGCGACGGCGCTCACTGAAGCGACGGGTAATAAAACTGTGTAGTAGTGCTCGCTACTTACATGGGGTTTTTCCTGGTGTCTACGTTGCTAGGCTTGGCCACTTCTATGATTGAGCGTTGTGTTTTGGGTGGTACAATTGCGAGCGATGGGCGAGTGGGTACCCTAGTTGGGGTATAAGCAATTGAATGCAGGGGCTGACTGCTTCTTGTAGAGTGCATTGGAAAACTGAGCAGCTCAGTCGTGGCACCTACTTCATCTTCGCCCTTCCGTACTGACAGTAGTATCTTCATGCTGAGGGTGGAGGGGGGAACAATCGCATGGGGAGCCACCCTTTCCATATCCTCCAAAATAATCTATTGGTCTTGCATGAGGTATTAAAAAGCTCTGTGCGACTTTCGTACTCTATCAGTAATGGCTATCCGCTGACCCAGGATGATGGCTAATGTCGGTTATGCTTCCAAGGTTCAATGGATTCCAGTTCCATTCATCATGCATCTGCAATCAGCAGGCTGCTGAATCCAGCAGTAAGGTTTCGCTATACTTCGCACTGTGACACTTAGAGATTCCTTTCCCCGCCTTGATCATTGGGCTGCTTTATGCTTGATGCACTTTGCTATCTTGTATTGAGCCTCCCAGGTCCCCTATACCCAAGATGACGGCGCTTATGCATTGGCCTTTTGGTCCACAGGCTGGTATTTGAATATTCCAAGCCACCCTAGACCCTGGGGGTCCCCAGTGTGCCACCTGGGCACGCTACCAATTATGGTTAGTCACCGCAATTGAGCTGCCATTGTCATGTCATTCTCGCAGAGCCTCTTGCCTTCACTGGTTCCAAGGGGCGAGCAGATCCTGATGAGAGAGCAGTCAGGAACACAATATTTATCCCACAATAGCTCAACTGGTACTTGCGGAAGTGTTAGCGGTCTTGTGTGATATACAGCAGAGCTAGGTTCCTTCCTTTACATGGCTAGTAGGGTGGGAGCTAGTTTCGTAGCAACTAGCATGACGTCCTTGCAGCCTCCCTTTGTGTGCCAATTGGTTTGGAAGGGGAAGGGTAGATTGTATCACTTTTACCACCGCTGAGGCTTCCCCTTCTCCATCTGACCTGCCGTGAACACCCTGCCCAATTCATAACAACCCTGCGTGCTCTCAACTGATTGAGTACTTATGAGACTGTCAATATTTGGCTTCCTTCCCTTGTCAAATTGAAATCAATTACATACTATGTTTTGCAATGTTATATTCTTTATGTAAACAAGTTGAGGTGAAATTATTTTGTATGTGTTGTTTACAATAATAATAATAATACTCTATTACTTTTTTTTTAATTAATTTTATTGTGCTTATTATTTAAACTTTATTCACAATAATGTACAGTTCTCATACTCAACTAAAAGTGTACTAAGGTTAGAAGTTGTATTTTATTGATGTACATGTAGGAACTCTCATCTACTGAAATCCTGGATGTATGGAAATTTTTTGACAGTCCCCTGAAAAATGGTAGCTAGGGAGTCCACTGTAAAAAAAAATCCACCATTTTTGTTTTAAGCCTAACATTTGACTGTCAACAGCAACAAAACATTTAAACAGCCTTTATCATGCTTATTGTTTTCTGTGTTCACAAATAAATATTTTTATAAATACAGACCAGCATAATAATTATTTTTTTGCCTTGAACTTGCATTTACTGTACTTTCTGAACACTGTAAATTAAAATAAGTTAAAAATTGCTTTTAGTTGTGCTCACTTCACCAATACCATTGTTCGAGTATAATAGTAACCTAAATTCAACTTAAATACATGTAACCAAAAAGGATTTTTCTCACATTAGCAGCACATTGGTGAATCAGTACAGCTTTGGAAATAATTGAAGAAATTGTTATAAAAATATCTTTTGAATACTGTTGTAATGTGCTGGTGCATACCAGCATGATGCGCAGTGAAGCTGTGCTCTCTATGGGCAACTTCGTCCCATCTGTGAGTGACCCTTCACTTGGGACAAGTCATAACAGTGGCGAACTAGACAAGCGTATTGAGCACGGAGATTCCACTAGCATGGACAGCCAAATACGTAATTGTAATGAAGCAAAGTAATTGCAATAAACTCCGCCCGCCCGGTTCCCTACCTGCAAGTGCCATCCCGATGAATAAAATATTTAATTTTGATTATCCACAACTCTTCATGGTAGTGCGGAAGAAGTTCCAATTAACCCCCGAGATGGCAGCACCTCCATGGCCTTGTGATGTCACAGCCAGCCAGCCTCAGGCGAAGGTGTTTTTATTGGTTGTCGCCTCCAAGCAGGAAGATAAATGTTCAACGTTCCAGCGCTCTGATAAACCAACCCCTGGGTTGGAAGGCTACGCTATCCCCCGCATCCTGGAGAACTGCTGATCTGCAGAAAAGAAGTATAAATAGATGTCCAGCACGATGGTCCAGCGAGAGACGCTGGGCTCACCGGCTAAATAGGATTGCGAGCCCAACTCAGTCTGCTAAGATTCTCCTCCCTCTCCGGAGACTGCGCAAAGTCTCGAACTCCATTCACTCTAGCCGGCAGCTTGGGAAGGCTGGCAGCACTCCAGCTCCTACAGCTTGGGTAAGGCTCATTCATATCAGTCACCACTCACCAGACGGCAAACTCATACCACCTGTACCCACTACCCTCACCTTAAGTCAACTTCCTTTGACTCCCACGGTAACAGGTCAGTACATGATTAACGTTCCCCTGGAGAGTCCCCTTAATTTCATCATACGCCTTAAATTGCGTACATAGAAATTTTGCTTTTCCTGTTTCCAGGCTTGCCTTTGCCTGTAGAGAGTTAGTTTTGGGTCTAGTATTTTAATTATGTATTTTATATTTTTGTATCGGGTGACTTCCTCAATAATATTTTTGTTTCACGTAAAATAACGTACGTAACTCATACTTAGTGTGTGTTGCCTACATCACTAGTAGAATAGTTCCTTGGTCCATTGTAAAGTTCAATGCATCTCGCCCATGGTGGACTTGGTAGCTGCCAGAGGCGACGAGAGAGACGCACCTAAAATCAGGCACTCCCTATTAATAATCTGTTGGCTAATTAAAGTCCAGTTGCACTGTTGCCAATTTAACCAATAGAGTCACCTGTTTCTTATGATACTGTAGTACCAGAGACACTTGAGTGTCCCCTGGATCATCTATTAGATTGGTGCCCATGTGAGGACATTGAGAGGGAAGACATAGCTCCGGAACCCACCGAGACAGTCGTACCTGTTGGTGTACTGGAAATCCCGGCAGCCCCTGTTCCAGTCACCCCGCTCCCTCGAGATAGTACGCTTAGCTTCAGGTAGATGGATTCAGGTTCGACACCCGACAGTGGAAGCCCTACCTATCGAATGCATAATAAGATTAGCCTCCGGGAAATTCATTAGTGTTCGACTCCTGCTGAAAGTCGCCCCTAAACCACGTGGTAAAACCGCCGGCCGACAAGGTCGCTGTGGATAAATCCAGTCACCCCAGCCAGATCAATCATCCCCACGATCACCCTCAATTAATCATTTACTCATCTATTCACCTCCTTCGAGACCACTGGCGTGCCACCTATTGACAGCTCTGGTTGTGAGGGTAGTGAAACTCCCCGGACAGGAGCTTATTTCCATACACCTCACCCTGGGGTTTGATTCCCCTCTCCTTGGCCGGGACAAAGAGGGCAATCAGTGTAGTTACCCCTCCATTCGAAAGAACCGAGAAGTTCGTCACGCGTCAGTGCAAAAGTCAGTATTGTATAGGATTGTGCCTGTTTGCTTAAAAACCAATGCTGATATAATTGCTAATTTAGATAATTGCCAGTTTTGTTTCCTTTTTATTATTCTGACCCTAGATCTTTTTCTGGTATGAAATAAAAATTATTTATATAATCAACTGTTAATTAATTTCAATATGCAGACTTCTTCCAAAGATAAATTTGAAAATAAACATTTCAAAACAGATATACTTTGGGACCTGTATGGATAAATTTTCAACTAACCAAAATAAAATACTGTTGCATGCTAATGAACAATGTTTAATCTCCATCCAAACACTGTCTGGTTTGCTGGTGTGGGTGGGTGTTATTTCACAGAAAAAAAAATCTATTCTGTAGTTGATAAACTTGATGCAGCAGCCCTGTTTAAAAATGAAGATGGAAAGCATAGCTACAAGGGTTTTCAGACACAAAATACGTATTTTTCTCTTATCCTGTCCTGGCCACCTCCCTACTCTAGTAAAGTCCCTTTTGGTGATGAACTTTGGTGTCCTGTCCCTTACCTTTTTACGGCTCAGGAACTACGTCCCTAGTCAATGTCAAAATGGTAGATTCTCTACCAGCAGGGTGACACTGCCATTGTACAGCTTGGGACAAAAACTATAAACTTTGGCTATGTTCGAATTCACCAGCCAAGGCCTCTTATTGTCCAATACATGTAAGTGGGGTAAATTTTGACAGTTCTAGAAAAGTAACGCAGCTACCATGTATCCTTCCACCACAGCTGTTTTGTCAGTGAAAAAAAAAACGCCTGTAAACAAATGGAGTCGAGAATGCACATTTCCATTTTCCTCGTGTTTCCTGTCATGACAGGCACTGAAAGACTGATGTTAACTAACCTCCATTCAGTAAACAGTGTAGAATATTATAGCTAGGTTGGCATTCCAAACTGTTTCATTTTTGTAATTACCAAGTTAAGTTTGTTAGGTTTCTGTTTAATTTATTTTGAGGGGAAGAGAGAACAATGAAGGGAGGGAAGGCTTTAGTTTAATGTCTTTCATAAGATAGCATGGTTTTGAGGTTCTTTTTGCGTGTGTATGTGTGTGTGTGCATGTGTGTGGTTTTGTGTTTGTTTGCGTGTGTGCATCTCTCTTTGTGTGTGTACATGCATGTGTGCATCATTTTGAGTTGCAAATTGTTTTGTTGGAAAATTTAAATCGTCTGGAAATAATATTCAAATTATTATAACTTTCAAAGTTTTAACTTCAATGAAAAAACAAAACATAATACATACATTGTTGTTTGTATTCATGTGTGTGCAGTAACGCACACACACGTTGACTGTAGTTAACCGTACTCTCATTGAATTTACGATATAGGCTAATAAACCAATGTTATTTACACATTACAAAAGTGTTGAAAGTGGGGCTTTTTCAGGCCATGTGCATTTCAATACCTGTATTAACATTTTACAACTACATTATTTACTAAACATGCAAACTTAGTGTTGTTAAAAATTGCAGCCTCTTGAACACATGCTTTTCTATGGGAATTCTTGCAAGTTTACTTTACTTTAACTACCGATAAAATATTCCAGCAATACCAACAAGTTACTCCTATAAACATTGTTGCGTGTACACTCCTCTCAGTTGGAGAAAAAGTAAAGTTATTCAAAACACTAAACACTTCACACATAACTGTAGTAAATGAGGTAGGTCGGAGTCGAGGCACAAGCCCGAAAATTAATTTATGTGTACTAGCATGTGCACCGGCTAAACAGTGTGTTTGCCACGTTGGGACAGGGGCTTGTTGGTGTCCACTCTGGGATTCAAACCCAGGACTTTCATTGTCAATATTAATTTAAGACTCGAGGTAAGTTTGCGAGTGGTTTGTGTATTAATCACAAAGGATGACTTCGACCAAAGTGATGCCAGTGTTGCGAAAGACATTTAAAATGTCATATTAAAGGGGAGTTTAGTTACGTGTGGGGGCCTTGCCGGTGTATAACATTGGCCTTGTAGGTTTCCTTATGGGGACAAAATCTGGAGTGGTAAGTATTATAAATCGCCGAGACTTTACCTTAGCAATGCCAGGCCGTGCTGTTCCTCTTCTTGTGGGCTGGCCGGTTGCAGCAGGTGGCGGCTGTACACCGGCTGGTGTTGGCTGCAACTGATTGGTGTGGAAGAATACCTCAATGTTGAAGGAAGGTAGAATCAAGATTTAACAGGATGTCCATGTATTAAACTATATTTAAGTATATTGGGTGTGGTCCTTTGGGTAACTGAGTAGGAGGTTCAAACAGTAAAAGAGGTTTCTCAAATTTGGTATCAACTAATTCAATAACTTAATTAATGAGATTTTAAACATCTCCAGCTGGGATCAATTAGCATAAAGGCTTACCAAATACTTTGTGGGTCGACACACCATGGCCGGAATCACAAATGAATTCTATAGCTAGACCCAGGAATCTGATGAGGCCGAGATCTTAATTCGCCGCAAGGCACTTGTATTCCAGCACGTGCGTCCAGGCTGAGAGGAGTAAACGCAGTCGAACTAATTACACATCAACTGCAGCTGGAGATCAGAGTGCATCTCTGCAACCAGTAACACAGACCATCGAAGTGCTCGTCAAAAGAACACACATTCGTGAAATCAACCTGGCTGATATTCGTCGAGCCCAAGCAAAAAGCCAAGCGACCTCAAAGTTTATAGGGAGAACAGTACCCACTGAATCCCCAGCTCAGGGGAGCACAACAAAAGAGACTGTTACTCCCGCGGTCACTTTACCCAAATGCTGCCATTGCTCGAGAGACATTATCATTGGGATTTCCCAGTACTCCAACAGAAGAGACAAGACAAGCAGATGGGACCAACAGCAGAAACAAACCGAAACGGGACACTGATCTCCAACTGATAAGGAAGGGGAGGCCCTGCTAACAGAAGCCAAAGTTATAAGCAAACCTCCTCGCATCACAGTGATTGTGGGGAGCCAGGAAGTTATGGCAACCTTAGACACTGCAGCTAATGCAAACTTTATCCAAAGGGATATGATGCCGCAAGAATACTGGGAACACATTGAGCTCACCCAGGACACCAAGGTATACATAGTTCAGAGAGGGGCATGCCTCAAGATAAGAGGTAAACTGACTTTAACACTTAGCTTCGCAGACTAAGTGAGTCCTACCAAGTTTTATGCGGTCGAAAACCTGGGAGAAGCCATGATCCTGAGGCAATCTAGGCTAATCAAACAGCAAGTGATTCTGGACTGCAGGCAAGGGAGGATATATCTAGGAGCAACCAAGAGCAGACTATTAACATGGCTACAGTTTAGCTTGCCCGGCCTGCATTAGCAAAGAGGTGCAAAGTGTATGTGAGGGATGCAGGCACAATCAAGTATGACCAGCTGCGCCAAACAGCAGCCAAACAGAAGAAATAATGTCACCAGTCACAGCGTGCTGCTAAGCGCACATTGCCAGACTTCATGACACTGGCCTACTCCGTCCATGCTGCCACTGTCTCCAAAGCCACAGCACCTGCCTTCGCGAGGACCAGCGCCGACCGGGGGAGAAGAGAGCACCCGAAGCCTCCCTCCCCTGTTGAACCAATCTCTATGAAAGGAGCAGCCAGCATTGCCCTCTCCACCGCTAACTCTGCCCTCTGTGCCCACCGTAGCAGAGGCAAGAAGAGACAGCCAGCTGCCCACCCTTCGAGAGGGTAAGTGGCCGCCACCCCTCGAGCACCTTCACTGGCCGCCACGCCAGCCACCGCGGTAGAGGTAAGGAAGGAGTCTGCCAGTCGTCTTCTGAGAGGGGAAGGGCTCACTACCCCTCCAGCCAGTCAGCTGAGCTTGGATTGGAGGCCACTGCCTTCTGCTGCGAGTGGCTGACTCCAGGCCTACAGACCCAGTGCCGCCCACACTGCCAGCTTAGCCTGTGTTTGAGATATGTTAAGAAACTCCACAAGCTAAGGAACCACCTGGTCATGTATTGTGCTTACCCACCAGGAATGCATGTCTTGTCCAGCCAATTTGTCTAATGTAACTGTAGACCATGGTCACAGCTTTTCTCTCGTGACATGCACTGGCTCATGAAGGATGTAAGTACTATGATGTTTCTGCTTTTGTGTTATTTCATGTGTTTTTGCTTTTGTTTTGCTGGAGTTTGGCCACTAAAGTGTTTGCTGTAGTTACGCAGCTTAACTGGTATGTGTGTGAATTGAGGCCATGAGTTAGTAGTAAACAAGTAAGGTAACGTTATAGCATACATCAAAATGTTCAGCCTATGAATTAAACCCTCAACGAAAGCATGCCTGGAAACCAAGCTGTGACTAGTGCCAACCAATTTATTCTCTTATTGTATCCCTGTGTACCACTCTGTAGTAATTGTAATACTTGAATGGCTAGCTCATTCCAAACCTCATTTTTGCTCATGTGTTGTTTTGTACAAACACTTCTTTTGAAGATATTCACTTGTCTAAAATGGCAATTCCTACCAGCATTTTGCTACTCAAGTTAATTCCTGCTCTCGTTGTGTACCATTTGTCGTAATCTCTTGTGTTAAAAACCATTGTTTAACCTTGATGAATTGTCTCATATGCACAATGATACTGTTTACCTACATTCACGTTGAACATATTATTCTTATTCATTGTTTACCTTTTTGTAATTTACCTTTGCTCACATTGTCAATTTGTTAATTGTCAACCTAATGCAATTCAATGTATTATGTAATGTTTGTATAACTAGCATCTTGTTACTTGAATCGTATAAACTTTGTGTAACTTTTTGCACTAATAATTTTTCTTTTCACCTCAGACAATAATGTAAAGCAAGACCAAAATATTCACATGGACATTTATCTCAAGATAAATTATTGAATGGCTCCAACTCAACTGTGTTTTTTTTTTTGTACCATCCGAATTTCATACCCTGAATCAGATTCTGTTTTCTCTATGTATGTAGGGGTTGCCAAATAATTAAGAATTTTCTCACTAGTTTGTGATTGACACCAGTTAATTTATTTTACCTACATGCACACCGTGAGATAACTTAGTTAATTCCGCAATTAACTTAGCTGCTCCTGTAAGGCTACAATTTGATGTAATTATAATCTTCTAATTTACTTTTTCACTAGCTTTTCAATGGACTGTGAAATAACTTTACCACTGCTTATCTTATGTAAAGCTTTGAACCTAATGAACTGTGATATAATTGTATGTAATCAGGCGTTCAGCCTAATCTGTACCACAGTCCCGTACCGGGGGTAGGGAATAACATCCCTCAGACCTCCGCAAGCCTTTTGGTCATTATGTCCATTTTAATACTTAACACTACTGTTTGACGGACTCTTGGTCAAGCATGAGAGGTGACACATACTACATGTGATGGGAGGGGGGGGGGGGGGAGTCTTCATCCAGATGTGTACAAGAGAGAAGAGAGTCCAGGCCAACACCGAGAAGGATGTTCGTCCTTTGAGCCTGTTGCTCCGGCTAATGGAAGAGTGGGTATTTCATGTGCTATGGGCGATGACGTAAACTGCTCTAGCCTCCGCTACAGCTGGGGCCCCCTCTGAGAAGAGACGTAGCTGCTACATGCCACAGATCGCATTGCCCGAGGTTAAAGAAGTACTGCGTATGCCTCCTGTCAACCCACAACCCGCTCAACATAGAAAGCCTGCTTACCCTTGTGTGGCCAGGCAGCTAAGGGGAAGCGAGCCACCATCCCCACTACCTTTTCTTCTCTTCTCTCTCCTTTCTACCACACAGCTACCCTCCACGCTGGCCTTGTGGACTGGATATACATAGGGCTCGCAGTCCTCAGTTGGAGGCTGACTCGTGCAGCTTTCTCACAGAACATCACTCTGCCCAGACACACTCGGACACCGCTAGCATCTTTTGCCAGATGAATCACTGCACGTGGGTATATTCGCTTGTCTTGAGCCAGCTATGTCTTCGGACTAGCCCAACAGCTGTCTAAAAGCTCAGGATACCTTTAGCCAGTATGCGTCTGCGTATTCATAGACTTGGGGTTACACTTGTCCCCCACGCCACCGCCTCTACCTTGAATAGGGACTGCACCTTGGTTGGCATCCTAGGTCGGCCCCTCAACTCAGTCAGGTACAGGCTGGCTTATATCAGTTTATTGCTTCAACAATAAACAAGCATAAACTAAGCTGGTAGAGTTGTCTTACCCAAAGTTTTTTTTTTTTTTTTTAAGGTATGTGCCAAACCCTCGCATCTTAACCATCTCCGCTCAGTACCTTCATCTTCTTGGAGTGGAGCTTCTCCAACTGTTGACTGTTGCAATCATTCTGTGGGTGTTTTAGGACTGCCTTGGTTAGGAACCTAGTAGGGGAAGGGCAGGGTGTACACCAGTAAGCATGAGGAAGCAGCTCAAGAGAGGGGAACACGAGCCAGTACTACCAGCAGGGATCATAGCCCACAGTTTGATCTATAGTGGCATACATCTCATGCAATTTCACCTCTGCCACTCACTCCTCCTAAGAAGACAGTAGCCACCACACGACCTCCAACTGCTGAATGCATAGATATACCCCATGCTACACCCCAGTTTGCACTCAGACTAGACCAGCACCTCCACGTGTACAGTGGACCATAGTTGAACTGCCTAAACAGACACATCCTGCACCCAGTAATAACCCCGTCAAGTTGACTGCACCAGCTTTCCTGCCATCTGGGGGGAGAAATGCTGCAGACATCTGCCTACACTAGTTGTACCAAAGGTGAGGCAACAAGTTGAGTTCTGAACTTTTTTTTCACATGCCGCTCGCGCAGTCTTATAGTTATAGGCTTATAACTGTTCAGTGGGAGTCGGTTCCACAGCTGGAACTCTTGTCATATGCAACTTTTACACTAGTTTGCTTCTTGCTTGTTCTTTTGCTAACTACTTACCTGTGTTTTTCAACACATATTGCTGTTTAAATTGAGTCTCAAGCCGTCACCATGCGTGGCAATTTGTCGTCCAGAGGTTGATTGGGCACAGGTCAGAGAGATTTGTTACATTGTCACTTACACCTGTATAAACACATACCTTCTTTGCTAATTCTTGTTGTGCAGTCATTCGTTTTTATTTCGATATCTTACTTTTCTTGTACCTACTGTGTGACACTGCTTTAGCACTTCCAGGCTCGCATCCAGTCGCTGCTGGGAAATAAAATAGATCACTTTATCCATTGACACACTCGCTTTTCTTGTCAGAGTTTGGTGTACTGGTTGGTTGTAGCTAACTCTGTCCTCCTGGTCACCACCTAAGCAACGTGGGGGAGAATTTTTCCTGGTTTTGCTGGCTCAAGGAGACAAACTCTCGAGGTTATCGTGGGGCTTAGACTCTGAGCAGTTTACGCCACTTGTCAAGTGCTATTGTGGCCTCAGAAGGAAATGCTATGAAACAATCGAAGATGTCGGTAAGTCTGCTTTACCATTCCCTGACACCTCCGGAGTGCCAGCCGATAGCATCCTCATGGTCCCATGACACACCTGTGATCCAGAGTATTGATCTTGGGCCGTCATCGGTGCCACTTGTTGCCCAGTCTGTCTGCCCAAGGGTGACTTTGTTCCAGTGAAGGCCAACACCAGACCCATCTTCAGACCCTTACCTCCGCCTGCATTTCAAAGGATTGTAGATATCACGGCCTTCCTTGCACCTTTTATCAAGTAAGGTGAGCAGAGCAGATGCACTGTTTAAGGAGCACAGCTTCCTATCTCCCAGTAGTGAGATAGACAGTAATCCCTTTCAAATCAGTCATTTTGCATCAACCATCAGAAACAATGTTCCTGTAATCACAGAAATAATAAAATACTGACACTGTGTTTATTCATTTTCTTTTTAATTTAAAGAAGCCCGAAATACAGGACGGATTACTTCCCATCCTCTGTCCATACAGAATAATACTGTCAGCCCCAGGACATGGAAAATCTCTTGCAATACGAACGATTGGTAATTCTATCATAAATAAACGTTTTTGTTTTTGTCCATAAATAATTTTTTTAATCATTTGCTGAACCCTGGTTTTGCATTAAAATTAATCAAAATGCATAAATCTTTCTAAGAAGCAGCTCTGTGATATAAAAATAAGTGAATTCACAAAAATATTCCATGATTTCATACATTCCATGAATTGTAATTTTGATTGTGAAAAATCATTATATTTTGGATTTTACATGGAAATTCATGTTATTTCTGTTTTATTGCTGCTGTTTATCAAACAGTAAGTAGTATAAAGTACCATTACAAGTACTTGTTATTTTAACATTTTTTTGTCAAAATATTGTTATAATTTTAAATATTTAATTTCTTTTTTTTAAAGCCGTTAGACTCCTGTCTGTACTTTTTGGGTAGTGATACATTATGAATAATATTCATGCTTTGCTTGCCTATTTTTTATGTTATTGTCTTACATGTAAAGTTATGTTGTTTCTGTGATGTCTGTAATATTACAGTCCTTTCATATTGTCTGATG
Source organism: Dryococelus australis (assembly GCA_029891345.1). Classification (NCBI taxonomy): domain Eukaryota; kingdom Metazoa; phylum Arthropoda; class Insecta; order Phasmatodea; family Phasmatidae; genus Dryococelus; species Dryococelus australis. The sequence goes on from CM056995.1 coordinate 154,539,440, forward strand.
TGCCCTGTTTCTAAGTTCCACAAGCAAAAAATCATTAATTTACATATTTAAGGTTGTAGTAAATACAGGTATCTGCAGATGTCATTGCACAAGGTGACTGGTTTGTAAATACCTGTATGGTGTGTGAGAGGATATATAGATTGCGAAGAGTCTCACATTCATTGTGTGGTTTACCAGGTGCCCAACAAACGTTAATGATTGTCAAAAAGGAGTGATTGCATTTTGACAGGCATGAAGTAATAATGTCAATGAAGTAGCCAAATAATGTCCATGTCTATCAACAATGGCAAATAGCAAAAATTCTAGTCTTCAGGACATTCTTTTCAAAATGTTGGCTGAAAGATGTTACTGATGGGCAGACACCACTAGTGTGTTCCATAGTGTGTGCTTCCCACTCTGCTTGGTGTAAGACATGAAGTGATCAGGGTACTACATTGTAACATGTTGGCACCAATGCAGCTAAATTAATTTCTCCTTGCTTCATTGCAGTGTCTGGACTAGTCTCATTATGTACTCTCAAGTTATTCTCCGAATTGATCAAGACATAGAATGGAGTAGAGCAGCTGTGAAAGAGTAAGTGGTTAAGGGTTTTTTCCCTGCAAGGTTACCCTAAGGTGGGCCTCAGACCCCAGTCATCTTGCAGGTGGTTATGTCGTGTGGGCAACGAAGTGTGCCCAAGGTGTAGTGGCTTGGGGAAGAGGATGCAAATAGTGACAACTGGTTTGTCATAAAATCATTAGTATATGCTGTTCATGGTAAGATGAGCACTTTTGAAAGCCCTGCTTATGAGCTACTTGTATGCATGTAAAATTAACATTGCCATAGGCCTCATTACTTTATTCATGCATCGATCAAGTGAAACTGTTTAATTATTAGAAAAGTAAACCTTTTATAAATATGCTAATTTTTACACACTGATGCATTAAAAAATTGAGAAAGCGTAAGAAATAATTTTAATTATCATAAATGGTTTGCCTAACACTTTTTATTCAACGTTAAGATATGGAACTACTTTCCATCCACCGTTACTAACCATACTGGGTGCATGTCACTTAGTGTGCCCGTTAAAATATATGCAGGCAGGGACAGTGACATTTTTCTAAGGTTTTCAAAAGTGCTCACTTTATCATGAACAGCTTTTAAATGAAAGGAGCCTTGGACCAAAGTTAGGCCAAAACAGTGGAGGATGCTTAAAGGAGACTATGCATTGTTGCAGTAACAGATCTTGGCTTACGGCCAGCATCTATGTTAGCAGGAAAAATCTTTTCATAAGAAGAAGAAAGACTCTCATTGCCTTGTTGTTTCCCCTCTGAGCAAGGACATAAGATGCCCTTGCTAACATCTGCAGGTGGTATAGTTGAACACAGAGCAGGGGCAACATGGAAAGTAGGGTGGTAGAAACCTGATGATTGCCCCTGGACAGCTGTTCTCAAAGGATGCATGCAGCTGAGGGTGCCAGGGGACACATTGCTGCCCATGCCGTGAGTTACCATCACTGTTCGCTTAGGGGATTGTGGAAGGATTCTGTGTGTAGGAACATGGCTCTCGTGGTAGTGGGTTTGTGGAGGGGAAAACAAGCGAGTGGTCCAACTCCATGCACACTATTTCAGCAGATGCAGTACAATCGTTTCCAGTTACCTTGTGTGTGCTGCAATTTGTCGTCACACTATTTCCCAAGGTTGCTCCTGCCAGAATTTGGGTTGTCAGTTTCACTATTGTCCGTCTGCCAATAATTGGCCTTTATTTGTGGTTATAAATTAATAAATTAAAAAATTTTGTTTCATATGCATTCATTTTTTTTGCCTGTTATCTGAATTTTGCCTACCCTGTTTGGCTTGAGGCAGCTGCACTGGTTTTGTAGTCACGATACAAACTGCTTTCCACTGTGGTGAATGTGGTTCGATTCCCAGTGGTAAGCACTGCCCAACTCTCGCTCACTCATTTCAAAACTACACACAAGTGCTATATTGTACAAAATATAATTTACTGTGTTCATCTGACTAGGATGTGAAGTTATATGCAATATCATGTTTTCAAATGTATTTTCAGCTCTGGTATTATATGGGAAACTCGCAAGATAAACGGTAGGCGTTTCAGACCAATGGTGTCCAAAGATGTGGAAATAATTGAAGAAGCATATCAACGGTACTTGTCGGAGAAACAACTTTCTGATAATGCAGATCCAGCAGATAACGTCATTCTTGAAAATAACATGGAAGTGAGTGTGGACATCTGTTTCCTACAGTTATCCTGGTAATGAGATTATTAACGTATTGATTTAAATTTTCTATTGTGTGTTCAGAGAGACAATATATATTATGCATTTAAAGTAAACAGGAATTTTCCAAATCACTAGAGATTTTATGTTATTGTGTATAATATTTTATATTGATTATTATTATTATATAAATTTAATAAACGTGACATAGAGATTTTTATTATAATGATTCAAGTCTTTCCTTTGTAATACTATGTCCTTTGTTTTGAAATTTGCCATTCTTTAATTTTTTCTGTGGTCACCGTAAAGTTACAAGGTATTTGAAAAATTATATTAATATTCACACATGATCGACTGGGGCGTGGTTCTACATGTTGAGCTTTTTGCTGTTCGGATTAAACCAACGTTTGGAGAGATTAATTATAATCCCTAGTTTGGAAAAATAAGTTTTACCATGGGTGGTTGTCAAAGTAACAGAGTTAGAGGATTTGTACTGTCATGCCAGTATCACTAGGAACATGGGGTAAGGTAAGGACCATAGTACCTGGTAGGTGCCTTGACTGTGTATAACATTGGCCTGGTAGGCTGTCTGATGGGAACGTCTACAGCTGTGGGCACAACCCTTCTTATAACCTTGCACTTTACCTTGAGGGGATTGTGAAGAAGTGGATGCCTCCTCTGCGGCTGACTCAGCGACTCGGCAGTTGATGAGGCTGTAAAGTGTTTTGGCAGACTTGGCATCTGTGGAGAGCTAGGTGTTAATTGGGGTTCATGGGTAATTATCACGGGGTAAACTAGGTATACACAACTAGAGGTTGTCTAGGCCCAATTGTGGCTTGTCTCCTCGCTTGAAGGACTCTAGACTGGGATGAGGAGGGGTTTCTATTCTTTCGGTTGGGGAAAACAATGTGGTAGGTATATCACAAGTGGTGTTGCTAGTTGTTAAGTATATGGTATTACTCTCTGAGGCATTTATTGCTCATTTCAACGTCCTCCATACCCTTCCTTTCCGATAGTATGGCATAAGGAAGGATTAAAAGAACTTTGCACAGAACAAGCAGGTGACTCCTACTCAATTATGTTCTGCTGAATATTCAGACTTGCAGTGAATGGCACCCATAGTTGTTCCTTTCGTCCGCCCCGAAGGAGGTGGTAGATAGAATGCAGATATTGTTCAAGCTGCTTCCTGTACTGAATATCCGGGTGAGGGCTCCATAGGAGGTTGATCAGTCTATGCAAATCCAGCTACGTTCTATCCCCAAAAGAAGTGGTGGTGGAATATGGATCTACTTAGTCTGGTCGTCAATTCACCTGATGGATGTGTACCATAGGCTTTTGGGCTCCTTTAAAGGACTACCAATTTGGCAGAACTCGAGTGGCCTCTTATTGTACAGGTAATTAACTTTACATTTGCATAATGCTGGTTAGTTTACACAGGAATACCAATACTTCCAAGAAATCAGATTACAGAAATAGACTGAAATATTAGTGTTTTTATTATTAGAGTAATAAGAACACGGTGGCTCCGTACTACCTCCTAAGATAGTATGACTTGCAACGGAAGTTAATAAACCTAACTCAATTAACCAGGTGAAGTCAACCTTGGCAAGAGCTAGTAAACGTAAGGTGATTAATTAAAGATGAAATAGTTATATAAATTTACGATGCCTAACTGTTTAGGGTGGTTCTGATTGAACCTGCGGCATGGTGTTTAGGGGGGGGGGGGGGGGGTGGAACATCTACCAGAAGGTTAACCAACGTTGCTGTTAACACTGTTTGGTGGTGGGGGAGGTCCAGAAGGGATGTCACCGTGACCTTACCAGGAACTAGAGTGGACACCAGAGGGGGTGGTAGGGGATGAAGTTACGTCTTTAGGAGTCTCTGGCAGTGGTTGTCTCCATTAGCTGTTTGAGGAATCAATGATGGTGGCTGTTGGCAGTGTCTTCTGTGGTTGCTGAAGAGTTGGTGAGCTTCTGGTCAGTCTTCCTACTGGTAGAGATCCCAGCCCCAAGAGAGGTGGAAGAATCTCTGGTGGTACCAGTGGTCAGGCACCCTGATGGCTGCCTCCAGCCCTGAAGAAGGCGGTGGAGGAGTAGAGACTAAAGAGCGTTGGCCATGCCAGCGCTTTTATACTTATCTCTAGGGTGTTTGTCGGTGAGGGGTGCAGGGGTGATAACTTCGTTCGCAGAGGTTGAAAATACCAGAATGCTGGAGCGGCGCTTCCAGCCCTTATATCTTCTGCGGGCATTGGTAAACTAGGTGCTGCCCTCCAACGGCATACTGTAGCACTAGCGTGACCTTCGCTAGAGAGAGCCAGCGACTCTTCAGTTAACAATAGTATCTTGCGGCAGGGGGTGCCAGCATAACGTTTTCTGGGCGAGTCTGGGTGAACAGTACAAGCTTGGATCACGTGTCTGTAGTATCTTGATGGTGCCAATGTACCCTGTAACCACGTGTCCTGCCTCTTCCTGTATGTATAGCAATAATTATTGTAGCTGATGTGAAATATGCTCGTGTATCAACATCTATTCCTACAGTAAATATATGATTTGCTCATACTACAAATCCTAATGAACCAATTGCTGCTATAGCAAAAATTATTCGTAAATTCCCAAATACTTCCCTTTTTCCTCTTTCCTGTCCCATTCTGAACGGCATGCACAAAGATGGGTCGAAGTCATAAAGTAGAGTGCGTTTTGTAAATGTGCAGTAATGCGTTACGTGTGAATGTGAATGCCTCCTCCCTCCCCCCTCCACCCTCTTATTGAGACATTAAACCATCGTGGAGCTGCGAATAAAAAAATTTCAAGTTTGGGTACTTTGGGTTGGTTGACTCAGTCTATAAATTAGTTTGCATCTAGTGCTGCAGTTTCTCTGCGTGCTCAGGCTGCGATTGAAAATTTGCTCGCCTCCCCTCATCTTGTGGCCGAGTGGGTGGCACCCTCTGGTCCCCATTAGTGTGGCGGGTCCCTCAGTCTCTCTCTGCTTCAGTCATGTCTCTTTCCCCTTCTGCTAAGCTTATAGTGGCTGGAGGTGGGTTTGCAAAACAGCTGTCATCTTGGCCCTTGCTCTCTTGTGGAGGGTATGAGGGCAGGGTTAGTGAAATTAGGTCACGAGCATTAAAACTAATTTGTGGTTTGACTTCGATCTGTAAGTACCATGGTGCCTTTGTTCGCTTTAATGTCCCAGCTCACAAAACATAGCTGAGGGCCTGGGTAGTTGAATACAATAAATGGAACATGGTTTACCTGTAAAAGTCAAGTACAAATGGGCAACAAAGTGCTTCATCCTTGTGTGAACAAATGTCTTACTTGTAAAGAACTTGGGGAAAGTAGCTAAGGAAATATTTACCGTGGTTCTGAAGGGGAAGAATTGCAAATTTGACTTCACCTGAGGTGTTAATTGTCGCTTTGTAAATAAAAGTTACATGTTAAATGGGTAGCCATAAGCCTTCCGCACACTTAATACCTTTCTATCCAACCTACCTAATATCTGCAAGTAAGAGTGATCACAATAATAAAAGTTTTTTAACTAAGCTGATATATACGCCGGTGCTCACCTGTACAAATTAAAAAACAAACCAGCAAAAACCCTACAAATACATATTCTAATACATGAAGCACTGGATTTGTACTAAACATTTACACTTGTACTATTTTCATTATTTACATGGACATTGTGATTATTTACAAATACTTAAGTAGCTTCTTATACCATCTTTTTATGTCTCCTAATTGATTATTGTTCGTGGCGATTTACAGTGCACTTGAATATTGAGAGATTGTCTATCTTGGTACACGAGACCCTTAATTATATTACTATATTTACTCCTTTACTCAGTTGCTACATATCTACAGATTAGGTACACCTCTTTCTCAATTACTACTATTTACACAGAACTTTCAATCTTTGAAAAACTATCAAAATACTAAATTCTATCCCCATGTGGTAGCGGAGTTTTGGAATACCACCACAACCACCCCATGCCTGTCATTAGAGGCAACTAATTGGAATGTGGTCGGGATCTAAAATTTGTTCTGACCATCACCTCATGCTTCTTTCTTTGTCTTCTCTTTTGTTATCCTTTTTCTTTCCATCTCACCACGTCCTGTCGCATCTTCCTTCTCTACAGCAATGTCTCAGGCCAGGGTGATGTCCTTCTTTCAAATGAGGGTCTGTCCTCACAAATGAGTGCTGCCTCCTAATTGTGTGACCATTAGTGGTGCCTTTGTTAGTGACAGTCTGTATACCCACGTGGCACCAATTGATGCCTTCTTGGCAGGAGGGTGTCTTGGCCAGCTAGCCCATTTGCCTAAACCTGCCAGGAAGAAGTATTACCGCTGTATGGAGGAGGCTGGTGTAATCAACAACAAGTCCCCTGAACTGGCACCCAAGTGTGTCCTCTATAGTGGGGAGCCTGGGATATTTTCCCAGGTAGGGGAATAAAACTGGCCTCGCTCAGGATGTACTAGTTACCCCTGGTTTGCCCTAGTGTGCTACTGGAACAGTAATTTGCAGTGAATAGCAGTGAAAGATTCTGTTCCTAAGTACTGCCTATGTCTGTGGGAGGTTAGTCCCCTTCATAAAGGCGCAGCCTGTGAGGTGTTTTAACTGCAGGCTCCTTCCCCCCACCCTGCTGAATGGCAGGTTGAGTCTGACGAGTCCTAGTATGGGGGGGCCTTAACAATCTATTCCAAAAGCACTCCCCAAAATGGTGGCACCCTCAACAGCCACTTAAAATGGCAGCGCGATGATACTGGTAGTCACTCTGATTGTGATTCTGCAATGCATTAGTCTATAGCTATTACGTTACCTATGCCACGTTTTTTAGTTATCCGAGGTATCGAAGGGCACACATTTGAAAAGGTGTCCCCTTTTGAATTACAAAAAGTAATTGATGGAGTAGCTGGTGGTCCTGTTGTCGATTGCAATAGAATCAGCGAAAGGCACAAGCTTCTAGTTGAGACATTGAATGCTCCCCAGTCAAGGCAGCTTTTGGCGATGAAGACTTTTGATGGGGCAACTATTACGAAGTTCCCTGTTGAAGTCAAACCCCATGTTTGACCTCAACTCCAGCAAGGGCGTAATCTGGTGTCCTGACTTGATTGAAATCCTGGAACAAGAGATCTGTGAGCTGTAACTTCAGCATGTCACTGATGTTCGCCGCGTTCTGAAGACCACTGATGGTGTAGTCACCTACAGCTACTCTAATCTTGACTTTTGGAGTGTGTGATATTCCCTCTATTATCAAAGTAGGCTACATGTGCATATTAAGAAGTTCATTCCTGCTCCTCTCCATCGCTACAACTGTCAACAGTGTAGTCATTCTTCTGTAAAATGTTGGAATTCACCAGGTTGTCTGAAGTGTGCTGACCCACCGCATCCAGATACTCCTCAATGCAGCAAGCCACTGAAATGTGTGAGCTGTGGCAGAGGACATCTGATCTGGTCGTAGGAGTGCTCTGTGTACCAGGAGGGGCAAGTAGTTCAATGGATTAGGGGCTCGAAGCCTTTTGTGCCTTACAATGTTGTTGCCAATGTTCACCCAGTAGTTAAGGATGCATGTACACAGACAGTCGATGTGGCTACCCGGACTGAATTGTCTGCGAGTACACCAAAGCCACAGGGAGCCCAGATGACCCTGACAATGTCTGTCGGTATACAGTGTAGGCCAGCTGAAATGAAACTTTCAGAACTGTCTGTTGTTAGTAAATCTCATCAGGAGGCTGCAGTGAAAAGAATAGACAAGCCAAAAAACTCCATCTCTTGTATCCCTTCCTGCGAGTTACCACAATTTGCGGGATCACATCAACTCCCACTCTCGCCGTCCTTTCTCCTCGGAGCCGGAGTCCAAGATGGTGATTGATGTCAATTCTCACAACACTGGTGAAGGTGCAGATAAACAGACATAGACGGAAATTGAAGTACAGTCTCTCTCTCTTAAGATGTTTTATGGTGGACCATGCATTAGAAACTTATTAAGCAGGAAAATATCTTAAAAGGGTTATTATAACAGTGTTTTGCTATAAATGATATTATCAGCACATAATAATATAAATTTTAATGTTGAAATTACTAGTGTATCTCATTAAGAAATTTCGAAGCAAGATACAGTAGAAACAGGCACCTGAAATTGTTTGGCAACTGTCACACGAGCCAGGTTGGGATTACTGCTTACATAGTTTATATTAATTTATTTCAATAGACACACGTCTTTGAATATACTGATAATATGCAAGTGTCTATTTGACACCTTTTGCCGTCTAATAATGGGTAGGTAAGCACCGAGCCGAGTGCAGTGTAACTCATGAGAGGGAAAATCAGAGGACGTGGTTTTGAATGATTGATTATTAATGACAGTGGAGAAATCAATTATAATTGCCTCATTTGTTACAAGTTTTCTTTGCAGGAAAATGTGATTAATTACTTTAAAGACAGACATTTTCCACGAGTACAAGGTGTTGCCAATACGTAGCGATGTGAAGAGGTAATCTTCTCCCCCATCACCCTAAACTAACAGACATGACACTGCCCGATCGATAACTTCTCCGTGCGCTCTTAGCTGATAGTGCACGCGGAACATTTAGATTGTACTTCCATTTGGTGTCATAATTTACATTTTCAGAGTGTTTGAAAGTTTTAGATCAGCTTGCATTTTGTTTTGGATTACAATAAATTATATACTGAATTTTAAGACATTATTTTCTTTATTTAAATGAGTCTAGGTGAAATGTTTTTAATTTATTTTTAATAGTAATACTTTTTCTAAAATTCAGTGCGAAGAGCATTGGTATCGGTTTTTGGTTTCAGGGTATCGGCAGTGGTATCGGCATCAAAAAACATGGCATTGGAACAACTCTAGTTAAGATGCTCTGTGGGTACCCCAGCGTACAAAAATTTTTTGGTTGAATTGTACGATTATGTGATGTGCCTCTTGGATCTGTAGTGGGAAGGCTTCTCCCCAGCACGAGAACAACTCAGTTACGACCAACAAGTACCTATTCTGCTTGGTGCTGCAGGGATAGAGCTCCATCAAGTCGGCTACAATATGTATCCACAATGACTTCCGTGATTTGGCTGTAGATCGCCTGGCACGGTAGGCTTTGTGCTGACAGCACTTGGTGCGCTCACTGATGTGCTTGTGGATGTGTCTGCTCATGCCATCCCAGATATATCTGCTGCTGCTGTCGACGAGGGTTTACCTGGTTCCAGGGTGTCCTGTGTCTGGATAATCGTGGAAATGTCTGCAGACATTCCTTCGGTATCCAGATCTTCCACTTGGCTTCCAGTTGGTTGTGTTGAGACCAAACAACGTTATCACGTAGCTTGAACCATTGCGGATATTTGTGTAGAAGCTCCTTCACTTCCGGATCTAGTTGCTGGTGGTCGTTGTCCTGGTTCGGACTGTTCTGGAGCTGTAGGAGTCTGAGCTGTTCTTTGGGACTATATTCCGGAGGTGTAGGTGGCAAGACGTGCTCCATGTCCTCTTCTGGTTTTGCCTCTTTGGGTAGGTTCGGTAGTCAGGACAGCGCGTCTTGGAAGTTATTGTCTTTGCCAATGCAGTGTTGAACTTCAAAGTCGGACTCTGAGAGGAGGAGGTCTTATCTTCCAAGCTTGGCTTTGTTGTTGCATGACTCCCTGGACCATTTGAATGCTTTGCTATCTGTCCTTAGAAGGAAATGGGTTCCTTCTAAGTAGTAGCAGAATTTTTGGATTGCCCAAATCACGGCAAGACATTCCTGTTCATTAATGTGGTATTTTTGCTTAGTTGTGTTCAGCCTGGTGCTGGCATAAGCTATCACGAGAGGCTTGCCATCCAGGTACCTCTTTATACAACACGTCACCTATGCCATTTTGGCATGCATCCGTCTCCAGAACGAGTGATTCCCCTCCTTGTGGTTGATGCAGACAGTGGATGTGTTGGAAGCTGGTTTTGAGGGCTTCGAAAGTAACACGGTGTTCAGGCATCCACCGCCATCATGCGTCTTTTTCCAGCAATGGGTGTTGTGGCACCATTAGGTCTGCGATGTTCGACACAAAGTCTCGGAGCCAGTTGCACAGTCCTAAAAAACATTGGAGCTTTTTCTTCGTGTGCGGTTCCTTGGCCTCTTGTATAGCCCTGAGTGATCTGTGTTGTGGGAAGTAGCCGTCGGATGACACGACGTGGCCGAAGTACTCAATCGACGTCTTCCCAAAGTGGTTCTTCGAAAGTTTGGCCATGAGTTCTTGGAGCACTCCAACACATGCTGCAGGTGCATCAAATGCTCTTCCCAAGACTTGGAATATATGATCACATTGTCTAGGTAGGCAAAGCAGAACTGTTCAATGTAGCCAGTTAATACTTCAGTGGACATGAGTCGATGAAAAGTGGCAGGCGCATTCTTTAAGCTCGAAAGGCATGACTCTGAATTGGAGTGTCTATCATTCTGGTGACGCAAATGCAGTGTACGAGTGGCTGTCTGGATGCACAGCGATTTGCCAATAACCGGTTTGCCTGTCCAAGGTGCTGAAGATCCTTGTCTCAGTTATGTGGGGTAGCGTGTGTGCTAGGTCGAGAGAGGGTGGAGGAATTGGCAGTTGCGTCGTTTAAGGCCTTTTAGTTGACACAGAAACTCAACTGTCCATCCTTTTTAGGTATGAGTATGACTATCGAGTTATAGGGAGAGTTCAGTAGCTCGACAATCCCCTGGCATTTCATTTCCTCCAGCTTATCCATAATCAGACGATGGCAGCTAGTGGAGACCTTGTATGGTCAGTTATATATGGGTACCATGGTATTCAACAATATTTCATGTTGAATGGTGTGTGTGTGATGCAGTGTTCCCCATATCCAAAAGCCTAGACGTGTTCATCGAGAACCTCCTTCAATTGTTGGAATTGAATGTCCGCAAGTTTGTGGTGAATCTCCCCTTCACAGATAGCGGGTGGCTTCCAGTGGTCGAGTCAATGTTCCCAGTGCACAGTGATGCAGCAGTTGTCGCCCAGGTATACTGTCTTTTGCCCATGGTTCATTATGCATTGTTTCTGTTGAAGCCAAGGGTGACCTAGTATCAGATCCTCTTGGATGTTGGTTGACATGACAAACTCAGCTTGCATCTGGAGTTGACGAAGTTCAATAGTGAGCGTGATCCGGCTGTTGATGGTGAGTTTGCATTCTGGCTTTGCCAACCTCACAGTATTGGTCTGTGGGCGCAGATTGGCCCTCTTGTTTGCACTGAGAATGTCCCGTTGGATGAAATTACTGGAAGCCGCTGAGTCAAGCAGCGCTATTACGTGTTTTCCATTAACTCGAACTTTGATTTGAGGGGCTTCAGGTATCTCTGCTTCCTCGTCTAAGAGTTTGACAGTTTGTTATGCTTCACCATCGAGGTTGCCCCTTTTGACCTGCCTGCAGTGGTGTTTCCCTTCGAGGCAATCCATGTTGTAATGATACTCGGGACAGTACCAACACTTGGAAAAGCATGGAGTGCTGGCAGTGCAGGTGACAGTTGCTTGAGGAGAGGCTCAGATGCTTTGTCTGTTTCCACTGGTCCCATGGACTTCGGCTGATCAAGGAAGACCTGCACTTTGAAGTTACGTTCGGCTTCCCGTGCTTGTTCCACGAGTTTGTCCACTCTATCAGGCTTGCGGATAAACAGGATATTTCACAAGCGTGGCAACAGCAGGTATTGTTTGCCGCACGCAGCGTTCTTCGTCTCCCTCGGGAAAGATCCTTCAGTACATCTGCACCTTTCTTGCGGGCAAAGATTTTGAACTCTTCTCCTGATGTTTGGGTATGGTTGTAGAATTTGCTTGTAAGACGTGCTAGCAGTTCCTCGACTGTACTAATGTGCTATACGGCTGCTGGGCTACTTCCATTCAGACACAAATTCACCATACTTATTCCACCATTCGAGGGTTTTTCCCTTCAGTCTGGCTTGGGCTCTGGTACCCCATTGTTTCTCAGGTATCTCGTGCATTCAGAACTCATGCTCTCATTCTGACGTAGATACAAGTTGGCCCTCATGTGGTCTAGCCATGAATTCCAACACTTCGGGCTCTTCTGAGCAGTGTGACATACTGCGAAGTGAGGCCAGTCCTGGGTTTGATGATCGGTATTCGAATGCGCATGTGCAGACCTTGCATTGGTATACCATTCCAGGTCTACTGATACACTCGTCAGGCCATCCGATGCTGGTATTGTGGTACGTTTCACCTTACAGAATGCACCTCACTGTGTGGATTCCATGCATGGGGCAGGTAACCTAGTTACAGAATGCAGTCTGTCTGGTTCTGCAATCCTCACATCTAAATTCGAGGCTGTCATTATATCGAGGCTCATTTGCCTAGCTGAGGCAGGAATAGTTGCTCCATTGTTGGCAATAGGCACACTGTATCCAGTTGATGCCTGTGCGGGGGCAGTTCAGTCTCGAACAGTGTCTTACTTCAGTTGCAGCTGCAGTGGTGCAGTTGAGCTCACTCGGTTTGGTTGTTCACAACCCTTCCTCTCTCTTCTTGACGTGTGACTGCCCATCAACCAGAACAACACTGCGTCACAGGAGTGGAGTTTTTCATGTGTGCTGAATCAGACTGACTTGGTTCGCAGGGTAAATTAGTCCTTATGTGACACCAGAGCACGCTCTGTATAAAGGACTGGTTAGGTAGCTTTGAGACAGGGCTCAAAGTCAAGTTCTGGCAATGTAATTTTCCGCTTCACGCTAGGCGTTTTGGGCGTTATACCTGGGCAACGTGTGTTGCTGGTACTAGGTCCGGCCTGTGGTGGAACAATTGGATGTGTAGGTCCAGTAGGTACTTGATAGTGCTGGACACATATGTAGAGTCTTTTGTTAGAGGCAGAGCAACCGGGGTGAGATATGCGAAAGGATCTGTAAGAGATTAGTTGGGGGCTGGCTCAGGTACTCTGCGAACCAAGGGTGTACCTTCTTGCTCAAGCGAGTGGGGTTCTATAACAGATAAGAATCTGTATATCTGGAACGATGGGGACGAGAAGTCAGCGCAGTACTTGAGCCTGATCCTTGGGTGTGAGCTGCCTAATGTAAGAGATTAGGGTGGATGTCTGCTCCTGTATACGCTCGGAGGCAGTTAGCACTTTCTTCACCTTTTCTCTGAGTGCATGGCATCTGGAGTACACAATACACACCCTCATGTCCGTGAGGCGAAATGCAGGGATTGTGTGCTTTACACGAGCCAAGCCACATAAACGGCTGCTGACTGAGCGGTCACCCTATTTCAATGCTCAGCGCCTAAATGTGATCAACAATGAAAATCAGGCCTCGCATGTCTGCAGTCCCTACATGTGAGTGGATCCTCCAGCCGAGTCTTCCCAATCCAGGAACGCCTCCTTCCGGCACTAAAAGTGTGGTGGAAAGGCAGAGCCTCGAACTGACAAGCTGATCTGAAGGCAGAGTACCTGTCTTGGCTCCCCCATTCTGTTTACCAAAGTAAGTAGAAAGGCTGGCCATTGCGAGTGTTTGTGGGTAGCAAACTGTGTCTTGGCTCAATTGAGTATAGTTCCCGGGATCAGTTAAGATTCTCTCAAGGAGGTGAGCTCCACTTGGATAGGTGCTAAGTGTACAGGAACATTGTACTCAGAGATCGGTTCAGACACAATGTTTATTCAGTGTGATTGGAGGGAACATGTGATGATGCATTACCTCCTACATGTAGCAATAGCTTAAGGGAAGCTAAGCCTACGCAATTCAGGATGACACGACCTGGTTCTGAACTAAATGGGTGGGGGTAGTCGAGCGCTCTGAAAACAACTAATAACGTGACTTTAACTCCATAAATATTGTTGCCCAGAAGGGATCGCAGTGTCTGGTGTGTAGACGACTTGGCAATAATTTCTTTGGCATGATACTTTGATTACTAAGCAGGACGTGGAAGAAGTACACGGAATAGGCATCTCTTTGGCTCTGAAAGTGCGGTGAAGAGGGAGAGTTATTGTTAGGAGCTAAGGTAAGGTAGGTCTCCGGCAGCTAGTGCAGTGTGATGTTGAAGGGAGAGTAAGCAAGTCTTAAGGCGCAGGCTGGTCAGTTCCGGCAGCTAGTGTGGTGGAAGACTGAAGACTGGTCATGGGTTGAATTTTAACTCTCCTTTGCCAGGCGGCTGCCTGTGCGTTCATTGGCTGGCAATTTGAGGGCAAGGGGTTGCCGCTGAGCTGGAGGGGGGGGGGGGGTATAGCTTCTCTTCTGGTGTGACTTCACCGGCCAGCTGAGAGAATGGAAGACAAGCGACGAAACATACTAGTTGTGCCATCTAGTGGTGGTTAGTAGTACTCAATGTCTTGAGGTGCATAACTTCTGTGGGTCAGTGAACAGTACTAGTTACTGTCTGGAAAGTCCATTCTTGCCATAGTCAACAATACAATATCTGACATCTCTTTGTCAATGGTAATGCAAACTCTGTGGAGATCAGATGCAAGTGATGCTAAGCTGATGAGCTGAAGTTGTCTAATTACCTTTGTTGAAGTGCATCATCCGTCAAAGTTTTAGTCCCTAATTTATTGTTTTGCACTGTAACTTCCCTATAAGGCGTTTAGTTTTGAATATTTCCTGGAAAGCATTAATTCTGCGGTGAGAAATATCACAACACTGTTTTGTCACATATTTTGTAGTAGTGTGTAAATGAAAACCTTATTTAAAGAATTTGTTATTATCGGCCACTGAAATTCACATTTGCTATTTTTTATACAAATATAACAGAACAATTATTTTTCCGCTAGCCATAGCTTTCCCAGTTTAGGATTGGTATAAGAATGCTCCAGTGTGTTGCCAAGAGCGTGTATTGTGGCATTATAATTGCAAATTTTTGGCAACTTATTTATAGCCTTTTCTGGTCACTTATTGTGGTTAGAAAATGGGTAGCTATATCCAGACGAGTTGCAGGGTTAACTATGTGTTCATTCCACACTGATATTTCATTGCAGAGTTGGTTTGTGAGCTGTACATACAATGTTTGTTGGAGTTGATTACTTTCTTGGGAAACAACATATGGATATTCAATCACAATGTATGCAGCCCTGCTTATAGAGGGGTTAAATTCTCTCTCGTAGATGAATCTGTTGTAAAAAAATGCACAGCATACATAGAAGTATTGCAAAAATATGACAACAGAATAGCGAATGTGATGACAGCCTACTTAACCTATAGTATAGTCAACTTTTGGTTTACATTTGTGAAAATAGTGCCTGCACATAAAATAATAATTTGATTTTACCAATCAAATGTTTATCCCTAAAACACAAATGTCTGAACATAAACAACAGTGAGATAAAATACATATTTTTGCAGTTTCACACCCACTATCCTTTCCCACTGCTACAAGTTGCAGTAAGGTTAAGAACAGAGTTGCAGTCTCTTATTTACAAAAAAATTAACAATGCATTATGTCTTGAATTGTATTGACTGTCCGGCATATTCTGGTGGCGTGTTGCAGGTATGACCAGGCTCTTCGCACTTTTCATTTTCTTGACTACCTATGGCGAATGCTTTGTGATGGGAGTGATATCTGATCGACGTATTCCCATTTTATGTGCGGCTGGTGTTTTTAATGTTTTGTTTTTTATTCTTGTGTCACTTCTCCCCTGGAGTATTTGTTTCCATTTTGTTTGTTTGTTTTGTAATTGTCCTTTTCTTTCCTATGGATGTTTTTACTCAGTTTTTCCGAGACTTTCGTTTTTGCCGCCTGTGGAGGTTTTTTGTGTGTGTCTGCCTTAACATTCCTATGGGCGTTAATGTCCTCGCTGTCAGGCTTCCCACAATATATGGGATAGGGAGGTACATGGGACAATGGGACATAAAGGGACAAAAGACGCAATGTCAAATGGTCACGTGAACCTATCAAGGTGCAGTGTGCAATGGACACAGCTGAGAACAAGTCAATTACAGTAGGGCCCGTAGATAGACAAATGTGTTACTACTATTATGGTAAATTTTGTACATATTTTCATAAGCAAAAAGGAACTGAACTTCAGGTTCCAATCATTGTTAATATTGTAGCTAATACGGCAATGTATGCGATTACTTTTTTCCTTCCCATAACTTGATTCTAAAAGTGCTCACTTTGGCATGAATACCTTTTTGTATTCACTAATGCAATATCAAAATGTTTACCAGGTAACCCAAAATTGATTTAACTTTTTTATAGTTTTATGAATTTTTCAACAGTGAAATATTATTTGCAATACAAAGCACTGCACAGTAGTATATTGTGACATGTTTTGCAAGTTATAAAAGGTATTTTTTTTACAATTACATGTAAAGTGCAACACATTGCAATTTTTATCGCACAGAGATAAATCATGATTTTTATTGCCATGTGGTATATTATTTTTATCATAATATTAATTTTCATTACTATTTTTATTGCATTGTGATACGTGATTTCTAGTGCAACATGATATTTTGCAATTTTAATTGCTGCACAATAAAATTATTTTTTGTTATCGCTCCATGATGTTTTATAATTTTTATCACTTTGATGTGTTGCACAGGGTGTCCACCCACAGAGAAAACGGAAAATTCAGGGAAATCTCAGGGAATCTGCACCTTGGTCATGGAACATTTAAATAATTGCTACTCTTCAAAAATAGTTTGTTGTGTAGATACAGAATAATGTATTTATGAGCATATGTTTTTTTAAGGTTTTCCATTTTTTAATTTTGTGAATTAGCAATAATACATTTTTTCCAAGTGCCTATATGTACAAAACAATTTATTTGTATGTTTATAGTGGGCACTCGTGTGAAGTGAACTACATCTATCACAATAAATATTGATGGGCCGAATAAAATTTTGGTTTTTCTTGCTTGTTTTGTCACATTGTATGTTATTTAATCTTCACTGATAGAATAATTGTCCTGTTAGCGGTGGAAAATATGGTATTCCAAGGTTTCAGTCGTGGAAATAGGTCAGAGAATATTGTAAGATTCTGCCTAGAAACCAGGGAAAAGTCGGGGAACTCCGAAATGGAATTTCAGTGGACAGCCTGTTCCAATTGTTATTATGCTGTGAATTATTGTAATTGGTATTATGCTCCATTGTATCATGTTTTTGTTTTTTGATTGTTTTTATCATGCTGTGCTGATCACAATTTTCATCAAGCTGCAATATATCACAGTATTTATCACAGTGCGGTATGTTGCTTGAATCACAATGTTTTTCATATATTGCATTGCTATGTTGTTTTTATAAAAATTGCACACGTCTAATAAATTGAGCATATACATGCATTTTTCATATTTGTATGCTTACATTACTGAAATAATACTTTCCCACCAATAACACTGAATACTGTCCCAAATTGGCCACTAACACAATACTTTTACTTCAGATATAAAATAAAATATAACTATTTCTGTTAATGCTTAAGCAAGTCTTAACACTACACACAACCTGCTGAGTTGTTAGAAACTAACACATAAAACAACATATTTGCAGTTCTTATGTTAGCATCATAATTCATAAGTAAATTATTTATTTTCCTGTTTTACACACTGCGTAAGAAGTTGAGTTAGGCTGATTATTATTCCCGTACCAAAACTTGAGGCATTTGAAAATATATTATTGCACCTTCATTGCTGGTGCTAAATGTAATACAATTCCACACATCTCTATTCTAATTCATGCCAAATTATTTTCTACATACCCTCATACTTGTGGATTAATCAGAAATTCATCTCAACCTAACCATTATGGTACTACGTGTAGTTATCAAAACATAAACAAAATGGAGAAAACTAAATGGTCAACACATAGTAGCGACCTCATTTATTTGATGTTTCCTGTATTTTGGTTAAACTGTCTATCAATGTGATGAGTAGTAATTTACACAAAACATTTATGTGGAATAATTACTTTCCTAACATAATAATTTATTACTAGCACTTTGATAAACAGTTTTTTATTATTGTGTCACATTTATGGCTAGGTTACCTACACCACAAGCCAAAAAATTTGACTTTTGATTGTACTACTTTCAACCCTATCAATTGTATCGTCGATTCTCACTGTGCTGTTGCCCATACCAAAAT
This sequence comes from Dryococelus australis, assembly GCA_029891345.1. Lineage (NCBI taxonomy): Eukaryota > Metazoa > Arthropoda > Insecta > Phasmatodea > Phasmatidae > Dryococelus > Dryococelus australis. The sequence goes on from CM056995.1 coordinate 154,557,691, forward strand.
ATTGAAACTGTTTCATGTTTTTTACTTGTAACATGTGCTTTGGAGGTTATAAGTTAGTTTTCTTGAAGTATTGGTTACCCAAAGCAACACAAAAGATTTAAATTCTTATGAATCAAATCAAAATACGCACAAACTTATTTTGTTAATATGATTTGCCCATCATAAATCGGTGTTCTGTATTGGTTCGGGTGATTCTGATATTGTGAATCATGACCTGTTGTTAATATTGGTATCTGTATTGGCTAGACTCTAATATTCTCATTGGTGCTCAGTATTATTGCAAACCTTAAAGCACCTTGAGAAGTGTGCAGTATATGGGAATCAGATCAAAACTGGTGATGTCATAGTTTTCTCTTTGTATTAATGCTTTCTAAGACTACTGTGGTTATTTCTTTAAGAAATGAACATTTCATCAAAAAAAAATATTCTCCCACATCATACTTTTATGTAAGTTTTATGAAAATTGCACTTTTAATGTAATTGTACTTGTGTGTTAAGGTGAATTTTGAGACAAATGAGATGGTGCGACCTCACAAGCGTGTGCTACGGCGCTCATTCGAAGCAGGAGTGTGGTTCCAGATGAAGACGTCCCCCCACATGCTACATCTGCATGCCAAGCTCAACAGGTTGCAGATAGACAACCAGATGTACGACTGCGTGTTCCCCGTCATCCTGGCACCCGTCCCGCCCCCCAAGAGCATTGCTGCTGATAGCGGTCAGTCCACTCTCTCTTTCTGCTGTATTTCACCTCACAACATAGCCAGCAAAATATTTTATTATACTCATATGCCTTATGTAACAGTTTTAACTGCAATTTTGTATTGTTCTTTGTATTTGAAAAAAAAAAAAAAAGGTAGTGTTTATATGTGGTACGAAGGCAACCATGTAGGCAGCATAGAGGTAATGATCACTGCATTCTTACATGCCAGCAAACATTTTTCATGGTATGTGATTGTTAAAGTTCTTATAAAATAGGGTTATTATTATGTTATAGAAGTTAATGTTACCTGTGTGTTGTTACTCGCATGCATATGATGGAACTTTGACAGTAGATATAGTTTGTATTTTTATGCATTTTTCTAATTTAATTTAGCTCATAATATATTTTTTAACATGTTATCCAAATTGTTAAAAGCAATTTTTTTTCAGTTGAGTTAAGATTTGAGAATTTTTGGTGGCCCTTAACAACAAAGCCTTGAGAGCCCAAGTTAACTTATTAAACAGAAATCTTTTTAAGTGGAAACTTCTTAAGAAGGTTTTAGTGTATTGGTCACTGTGAGGGGCAAGAAAGTTGCAACATAGCATCAACACACTATGCTACAATGCAGGTTACAGATCTTCAGCACTACGTTGGGTTCGGCTAGCCTCAGCCGAATAGAGCACAAGAGTTATTCACTGGGTTGATGAGCAATAATAAGAGAACATATCCATTTCGGAATCGGGATTTCTTGTTGCAAGTCGAAAACAATTACATTTAGATCAGGATGACCTCACATGGCCCTGCTACCTTCTCATGAAACACTCACAGGTTACAGTCACAGTAGCGGTTATAAATTCAATAATACATCTCGACTCACGAGGAAAATTAAGAAAGCAAGGGGGAGAAAAAAGTAACCTTCCCCCTTGAAGCCTATCGACCTCCCACTCTTCTCAACACAACAGACCTCTTTAAAGTTGTTACATTATGTCGGTTCAAAAACACTCCACGACCCGAAGTCGTCTGCCCGACTTGTTGTCTCGTCAAAGGTTATTACAAATGCAAACAAGCTCAGGGCTAGCTGTGCTCGCCTTAGCGCATGTAGCTACTCCCACTCCTGAACTAGAAAGTTAAAAATACACATTTGGCAGGCACTTGCGACCTCCTATTAGCTGAACATTACATCATGGCATGGCTTCAAAATACAAAACTGCTGATGGTACGGGAAACATGGAAAAAACTTAATCTCAAAAATGGCATCACCTTGCTCTGAAGCCTGGGAATTCGAAATGCCACGTAATGCAGATAACACTTGAAATACAGCCTCACACTAAAACTGATAAATCCCTTACTTCTAATGTGTGGCATGAAATGAAAGATTTTGGACGATTACACTCACTCACAAATGAAACTGGGGATTTTAACTAAAAGTGAAACTGAAAAACAATTACAAAAATTATAAAAATGTGTATAAACTGCAATGCTACAAAGTGAAGTGGTGATTGCTGTCACATAAGTGATTCATGCTATGGTGTGTTGTGTCAGTGCTGAAGCCCTTTGCGGAGATGAGCATTGTGCAGCGAGTGCAGCCGTACAGCACAATAACCCAGTTCAAGTACTTCAAGGTGCTTATTCAGGAGTTCCACATCAAGGTCGATATGGGCTTCATCAATGCCATACTTGAGATGTTTGCTCCTGACGAAGTGTCCGAGGAGGAGGAGGTAGGACTTTGTTGCTCAATCACTCTGGAAATTTTGTGCATTGTAAGCAGTATTACAAAGAACAAAATTAAAATAGTACCATTTCCTTAATTGAACTCATTGCAGTTTTACATCTATGTTTTGTATGTTTGCAGAACCATTATTCCATCCCTGTTAAGTTATTCGAATCATGGTACAAATCTGTTTTCTTATCTATTATATATATTATGTATCATATAATATCACCCAGTTTATCACTTCAAATTCAAAAACTACTCACACGCGCGTGTGTGTGGTGTGTGTGTGTGTGTGTGTGTGTGCGCGCATGCACGCAGCCTACCAATGTTTTATGTTATTGGTGGTCCCATTTTTATACTATTTTAGCTTGGCAGATTTCCAGAATTTTTTTCTAAAGTTGTGTGTTTTTGGGTGCCACTGTCACCTTTTATTTCTCTACTGTTAATTATACTTTCACATGATACATCCATCCAATATTCCTCCATTCTAAGTGATAAACTGTTCTTTCCTAAATTCTCTGAGCAAGGTTGTTGTGAAAGTTTTCCAAGCACTAGTAATATTGTTACAATTGCAGGTGAAGTTGTTCCACACAGACAAGGAATTAGCAGATAAGCCTCTCCTTGCACATGTGAAAGTGCATTCAACACAAGAACAGAAAAACTTCTATGACTTGCTTCACTTTTCACCTCTTAAGGTAATCAATAATAATTAGCAGATCTTTAAATTGCATACATTGTAATAAAAATCATTTAGTTTTCACGCATGCGATAAAGCATGTGAGAGAATTTCTCACATGCTGAAAAGTATCTTGTGATACAGATTTCTTTCGCAGTGAGTGATCATGGTAGGCCTGTGCAGAGACACAGTAAATTAGTTTCAATATGACTCAATTGAAGTTTAATTCAGGTGCCAATTTATACTATTGTAGCAATAAAAAACACCTCCAGAGATAATGATAAGTTCTGAAGCACCAATTTCTTGTGATAAACAGCTCAGTAATATAGAGAACTCTGAATTACAGCCCAATACTTAATAATGTGATTTTGCACAGTTTTTTCAATTATTAATTTTAGAATTTTAGTAAACCGTACTATCAAGTTTCCATGGAGATTTTCTATTATTTGTGAAACATTAAATAAACAGGAAAATGAAAATAATTAGGGATGGTTCAAATAACAAAAAATATTGCCTCCGGTTCCAGTACCGATCCTACATTAAAAAATTGGTTCTAGTATTTGGTTCTATTTGGACATATGAATAATTTCAGACTTAAATTTAAAAAATCTCTGTCACATGCTAAACATTATTCACGTATCACATTCAAAAGCACTCACAAAATACATGCTAATAATCTACTCTGTTTGTACACGTTTTTTTTATCTCATATAATACCTAGAATGATATATTTAGATGTACACATAGAACAATTAAAACAATCCAAAGCTAAAAATCTGTACATAAACTTCAGCCATTTTGTTTAACTCTGCTGAGTGTAGTATCTGCTTTGTATATATTTATCTTTGACATTGCCACCACGAGAATGTTTACATTTTATCTCATTTAACTGATAGAATATATTAAACCAAATAGTGTATTTGATTAAACACCTGTCCTTAAAAACTAGTTTTGCGAACATTGGTACCAACTAAATTAGTATTTATTTGCTTTCAACTGCAATAGTAATTCACTGTAAAAAAAATGCTTGTTACAGGTGAATTAACGTATGTTTTGGCTGAATTAACTTATGTTGTTTTGGCGGTAACTGCAATTTTTGTTTGTTTTGATAAGTTTCTCGTTACAGTTAGTTTTGTAATGACAGAGTTTTGCCGTAACTAGATTAATTCATAATGTTTCATACTAAGAATTTCATCATCTCAAAATATGACGAATTTATTGCTGTGTAAAAATAAGAACCAAGTTGTCTTTGTTAACCTAAAACTCGTTCAGAGTCAAACTCCAATAACTGGTATAAATTGTAACCAAAGAACCAAACCGACCCATCCCTAAAAATAATTCTTCCCATCTCACACAAAGTGCAGTATTTAATGGTATTGTTACGTCAGTTCTCAGTGGAGGTTTTGTGAAGCTAATAAAATCTGTCTGCTGCCACAGATCCACTTGAGTTTCTCACTGAGTGGTGGCAGCACGTCTGGACAGAAGACGAGCCAGGAGGCTCCTCGTTTCCTCAGCGTCCTCACACAAAGCTTGGGAGTCACCCTCACGGATATCCACGATGTGGTGTTTAAGTATGTTGTCCATGGTCATCACCAGTATACTCATTAGTGTTTTAAGGGGATTTACTATATCTGTTTAGTTGCAGTCTAGAACAATGGTTTGGATTACATTTTTAGTGTTGAATGGTTTGACTTAGGTCAGGTATTTCTCTAGTGTTGAGGAAAAGTTCAACAAATTTATATTTATGCAAACCATTTCTATATGACTATATTCAACTGCAATAGAAGTGTCAAGAAATATTAGAACTTTAACCAGTAGTGTTACTTTTGCTGATGATACACTAAAATCGTATTGATATGGCACCTGTTTCATACAGACACCTCCTTCGTACCGACAGATTTTTGGGAATTATGAAAAATAAAGAAAATTTGGTCAAAAAATTACAAAAACAATCAAATTGCCATGAAAATCATTTGAAAGCCATTAAAATATAATATAGGTTCTATGTACTATACCCTTGCGCAATTAATTGCAGGGTGAGGGGGAAAGAAACATAAATTCATTCAAATTTACAAATATTTGTGCGCAGCACATTAGCAAGATCATTGAAGTGACAGCTGTTTTACAGTGGTGCACACTGTGCAGTTCTATGTTCTGCGCTGTACTTGTCTACTGACCTAACATGCACGTAGCAAAGAGGCTTCGGTTACTGAGCAGACATCTCACCTCCCAACAAGGCGAACTGGGTTCAATCCCAGACTGGGCCACACCAGGATTTTCACAAGTGGGAATAGTGCCAGACGAAATCGCTGGTAGGCTGGTTTTCTCAGGGATGTCCCATTTCACCTGCCATTACATGCCTGCGCTCATCCATTCTCACCTCATTTCACCATCATTGACTCTCAATACCTCGTTGTTAAGAGCCACCCAAACCTCTCAACTCAACAACATGTGCAGCACGGCACATTCCATGCCCTGTCTCATTGCAGCAGTGCCAGTTAATGTCAACGTTAATGCACGTGGCAGGCAGCAAAAAAAAAAGAATGGTTTTAACCCCTTTTTTTTTTTGCCTCTGCTCATCTGTTCTACCCATCTTGGTCCCATTATTATTATTATTACTATTACTTCAGAGAAGTTTGTTTGTTGTTATGTACATTTCTAACTGTCGGGTGATGTAATCATAAATTAGCTTCATCACAGGCTTTATATGTGGATTTTGATTTATTGACGTAGCAAAGCGCCTCAACATATTGACTGGTACAAATTGGCGAATTTTATTTGTAAGTGTAAGCATGTGGGTCTAATTAGTTTTTTTTTTTTTTTTCATGACAAAAATGTAATTCATTAAGAGAATGTAATTCATTAAGAGTAATATATGATTGGCTGGATGTAAAATAAGTAGAATTCACTGTGAACCACATATTTCCATTGTCAAACACATACATGTTTTATGCGAACATCAAACACGTATGTTTTTTTCATTGTGAACAAAATATTACGAGTGAATGGTCATCAAAGCAGCTGAGCTCACGTAGCACAAAATAAATGGTCACGATTTTAAAGTCCCGTTACCATCTTGATCACATTGTTGCCCTAAAATTCCATAGTTTTCTAAAATGTAGTACAGTTTGCACTACTGCAGGATGTTCCAAAGTAAAGATTTTAAAATATTTGTAAATATCTTATTATGTTTAGCTCAGTAATCCTATCTGAATACACAATTAAAGAAATTAAAAATCCAGTTTCTTTTTTTAATTTACCGGTGGTTATTGCAACAGTTTTATTTATAGGACAAAACAAATCTCTTGGGCACAATTAATACACATTATTCTCTTTTACATTGTCGTTCGTAAAGGTTAAGCATACACATGTTTTTAACAAAAAAATATGAACTATTACATTGCAGTAAAATTACCAGGAAAATGTGTTTAGTCATTTATTAAAAATATAATTTTCCTTGAATCCTGATGTATGAACACAGTCTCCAAGATGTGAAAAAAACATGCCAATAAATACAAAGAAATTGACAAAATCCCTATGTAATATTTATGTTATAATATTACAATACTTAAAACTCTTAATACTCAGTGTCTATTTTTAAAAACTCTTAAAGTGCAAATATGTTTATAAAACGCTATACTTGCATAAACTACCTTTTAAAAAATACGTCACAATTTCTATGTGCACTTAGTACAAATAGTGTATGCATAAACTTGAGTTGGACTTTGTGGCCGAATATGAAAAAATGAGCCTGTAAGTCTGCATACTTATTTGTTGACTAATTTTTTATCTGATGTGGAATGAAATAGAAAAAGTGAAGTTTGGGAGTATTTTATTGTTAAGATGGCTCCCCACAAAGTCATAATGGGGTTTGAACCCACCTCGTGTGTGTGTGTGTGTGTGCGTGTCTGTGTGTCTGTATGTAGGTACGTATGTATGTAGGTACATATGTTTTTAGGTACGTATGTATGTATATAAAACTTAACTGTGGTTGTTAATGACCTTGCAGTCGAGTGCCCCCACTAGTTCACTCACACACTAACTCAGTCTTGTATGCTAATGTATACCTGACAAAGCTATCATAATTTGTAATCATGTGCAGTGTATAAAGTGTTAATATTTTTCTATTTGAGGTTGGCATTCTTTGAGCGTCAGTACACATTCCTGACTCAACGGCAGCTCATCTCTGAGGCCATGATGCACTATGTGGGCCAGGGAGTTAAGCAGTTGTATGTGCTTGTCTTGGGGCTGGACGTCATTGGCAACCCCTATGGCCTAGTGCTGGGGCTAACTCAGGGAGTTGAAGATCTCTTCTACGAGCCATTTCAGGTTAGTATCTGCAGTGAACATGAGCAAATATTTTAACTATCTTCGTGAAGTTAACTCTTTATCAAACACAATATGTATTTTAATCTTTTGTTTCTAGGACCTGTACTCTGGTGTCAGGTTGAACAAATCCATCCATGGTGTCATATTGTAAAATTATAGTATACAGTTTTCGTCAGTCTGAGCAAATTTATTTCAAATGTACTGCCTGTATGGTTTTACTGTGTCAAAAGTGATGCTAGTGTAATCAATAAAATTCAAGAATTGATAGGCCGTAACTTTGTTCTTTGATTCTTTATACTGACCTGAGATGTCCTTTCAGAAACGTATATCATCACAGTGTCTGTTTTTATTTGGTGTGAGCACATACACACTGGGTTGCTTTGACTCTGCCTTATGTAGTGACATACCGGAGCCTTGCTAGTATAGAGAACTGGCCATGTGGCTTTCCGACTTGGAACGAAATTGGGGACGGCGAGTACGACCTTTCATCTGATTGGACTTACTTTTACCTTTATGCGTAGGTGACTGGTGGCCTGTGAAGGCTGCTGATACTGCTCAGGCACTTGTGTTGGCTGGCTGTTGCTGGCACCGGGACCTGGTGCGCTGACAGGTCCGCTGCCGCTGTCACTGCTGGTATCCTGTGGTGGGCTGTCGGGCTGGTGGCCCCTGATCCAGGGGTTAGCTATGCCAGAAAGGGCTTTCTTACACTTCAGAAAAGCTTTAATAATGGTGTGAGTTTCCTGTTTCTCGTGCAGTTTTGACTGGAGCCTCAAACAAATATGGTAAGGGAGCTGGGAAGGGAAGCTTCTTCAAGCAAAGGGCGGCCTGAGCTCTTTCCCACGGACTAAGAGTGCTAAGTGCAGTCGGGTTTGGGTTAAGTCCCATGTTTGTACTTGGAGGCAGTATTTTTGTCTTTTTATTCCTCTTTCGAATACCACTCCGACGGTAGTAGGGCATAACGATGTGGACTACTACCAGCCCAGATAAATTTTAAGCAGGCGACTTTTGTCCCTAACTATGTTTACTTCTGCAAGTTGAGGTTGGCAGACCAAGGTTGTACCATGTAGTCCCTTCATGCCCGGAACCAGCAGTGCGGTAAACACAGAGCTTTGGGTTAAATAGGGCTGACAACTACAACCCTTGGGTGTGAGTCCATAATGGGTCAGGCCCCCAGAACCAGGCAGATACTCTCTCCGGCATCAGAAGCACGGGGAACAAATTATAACCTAGACTTGTTGACTAGCTGCCTTGAGGATTGTATTCCTAATGGTTTGGCTCTACCTTTCTTGACACCGGGCTGTACATTATGGGTGGCTGTCTAATGGGTATGTATTTGATGTACGGGTGTGCATAAAGGGTAGCTCGAAAGTCCTGCACCGAGTTGGAAAATAAGGTTAAGCAAATATTCCGCACTCTCCTGCTTTGCCCTTGACGGACCGATGTCTAATTAGGAAACAGCAACACACTTGGAATCGAGGTGGGATGAAGGGGAGAAGGTGAAATCTTCCGGCTGGCTCAAACGTGTCCCCTACTGCGCACTGACATCACCATGGTTGCACAGGCAGCTGCAGCATCAGCCAGACTGCAGGCAAGCAGTGGGCTAATATGTCCTTCTCTTCCCGTTCCTAGAGATGTCTCATTAAATCTGTGGCTTGAAATACATGAGGCAGCAGTGGACTGAGAAACGTGTGTCTTATGATTATCCCAAAACACAAAGACACATCTACAAGCACACTGAAAAAACCTAGACGTTAATAAAGTACGAGGTTTACCAACATGTGGGTGCTCAATAGTTTAATAACTGTGTATCCTTGATGGCTAAGTACATGTATTTGGATTTGAAAATGGGAATACATTTTAATACAGTAGTCTGTTTATTGATCAATGTGAGTTATAAATACCTCACTCAATTATGCAACGAAAAGGATGTCAGGTATTTTGGCTCGAATCGTGGAACACATAGTGTATTTCTAAATGTTTAACAATATTTGTTGCATTAAAAATAAACGAAATGACCATTGTTTGCAGAACATTACAAATGTAATAATGGATTTTTTTTAAGCTGTGAAAATATTTGGGTCTAACCATTTTAAAAGTGCCCGTGAGTTTTCTCCCAGAAAACCATCTGTTACTTTGTACATTTTTACACCAGTGCATTTACACTGAACTTTATACAAAGGAACAATTCAACAGTTTATATTACAGTTATACTAACTAAAGTACGTAGATACTGAAAATTGACATTTAGTAATATATCTGAAAAAATTCAGGCTATAACTTAATTGAAAACATTATACGTGCATTTCTAATTAACGTTAACTTGGTGGGACGTGGATACAGGAATAAATGAATTAACTTTAAATTAAGCTGTGTTCAAATAGTGCAACATAGAAGGAAATTTTACATTTCATCTACAACTTGCCCTGAAAATAAAGAACAGCGGGCACCTTTTGCCACTATGGCAAAAGAGACATTTTTTTTGTTACATGTGGGGGAAAACAAACATTTTTCTCTTCTCTTGACTGTACTAGATATAAAGGAGCTACTATAGACCATTCACCCTTTTCCCAACAAATTACGGTACCACTGATTTTAACAATATATTAAATTTAATTACAACCCTACATATAGGAAATTATTAAAAGTTGTTTGGTGTAAGCGTGTGCGAGCTACTTTACTTACTATTACATTTAGTACCGAGCAAACAGACTTGATGCACGTACAGTAAAGTAAGGAACAGCAAATTTTTTAGAGGAATAGTTCTTAATATTCTCCCGCTACGAATGATACCGCTGATCTGTGGCTTTTAATTTTTACTTTTAATAATAAATGTTGCCCAAAAGCAAAAACTGGTCAGTGAACGTTTCCTTAAAACATTCATACGAAAACAATCAAAATTATTTTATTGAAGAATTACTGCTCACAAGTTATTCGGAACCATGTCTTAACCAAAACTATTAGGTATTATTTTTTATATATATTACGATTGTTACTCCTTCCAAAACCGTTTTTTTTTTTTACATAAAGTTCACTGCAAATAAGCATTACATTAGCAAACAATTTTTTTAAAGGAATATTTGCGCCTTTAAACTATAAAAGGAAAAAACATTGTTTACTCATATTACTCTAAATAATTTCTGTCAACATACCTCTGTCTACACAAAAGTTGTCCTTTCTTCTGCAAGCCGTAATCCATTTATTACACATTTCTTCATTTTTCGGAAATGAATAGTATTTTATGGCCGAACCCTTAGTCTTCCTGTAATTATTATGACAGCCATAAACTGCGCAGTGAGGCATTTTCGAATTTCAAATCACACACAACTGAAACAACACTAGCTTGCACGGAACGGAACGTGACAAGGGTCATTAATGCTTGGCAGGAGTGGCCTGGAGCAACCAAGGTGACATCACGAAGCAGACCTAAGAAGGGGAAAGATGTGCACGGTTTCACCTTCCCTTCTTCCCACCATGCTTGGAATAATACTTGGCAGTTGGATAAAAATGTGTTTATTCCTCGGAGGAATAAACCCAGTGGTGCGAACTACCGCCTATCAAACAAGAGTTGAACGGAAGTTGAGCTATGGTAAACAGGTGAAGGTGACTTGGTTCTAGACTGTGCAAGGTAAAAAGGCTAAGTGGCAATGAAAACAACTCAACTTAACTATCTAGTCGTGGTGTCCAGAAGGGACTTAAAAGGATTTACCACTAGCCAGAAGGGCAGTGGTAAGTGTTGGCATTACTGAAGGGACGAAGACGTGTGGTTGACAACTTTTTTTTTGATGGTTGGATCCGAAGGATCTCTGAGAGTGCTGAAGACATCGGTGAAGGTATAGTGGATCTTCTAGATCTGGAAGACAAGGAGGGCAGTAGGTGGTGGAGCGAGCTGCTGCTGATGATTCCTTCAGCACCAGGAGTGTGGAGATGGAACAGACTGGTGCTTAAGGGCCATGCACTCGTCCGCCGCCGAACCCTCATACGCCACCAGATGGCCTGTGTGTAGTGAAACCGGGAACCTAGACTCCCATAACTCACAGGGTGGTTGTAAAAACAATTGCACCCTGACACATACTCAAATCATTAGGTAAGGTGGCGGGGTGTTGTGTAGCTGTGTTTTCTTGAGCACCGGACCCGTGTTAAGGCTTTTTAGTTTGTTGCCTATTATTAAGTAAAGTTACGTGTAGTTGTATTTGGTGGGGGAGTGAAGCTCCCGTCCAGCCTCTCAGCTGGAGTGACTGTTGCCGTGATGTCTGTCTACTATGTTGGTCTGTTGTTTGCAAGTGTGCTAATTAAACTCGCATTTTATGTGTCTCCGAGTCCCTAGTCTCCCAGAGCAGCCCACAGCGTACATTTTATTGTTTCAGTGTATAGTGTAGGAGAGAAAGTAAAACGAAAAGGAAGACTTTTTTTTTTTTTTTTTTTAATTACTTAATTAAATTGAGATATATATATATATATATATATATATATATATATATATATATATATATATATATATATATATATATACACATACACACATACATACATATATGCATTGATGGTGCTTAGTCAGTGAGATTATTCTTTTGCTAATGTGATAGGATGTACAGTAGAACCTGTCTATTATGACCCCTCATGGTTCCTGAGAATAGGGTCGTAATAAAAAATGTGGAAAATTTTGGGCCAATTTTGACCCACCCCTAAGCCCCCATACTTGCCATTTTTTGCATGAAGTTCATGTTCAGTCATCTCTAGTGCATTAAAAAAACACTTTTTAAAATAAATATAAATACATATGTATATTTTAATAGCTGGATGTCTCCTGATTAATTTGATCCCCAAGAAAGCCATATTTGCCATTGAAAGTGTATGAAAAGATTAGACTTTGTATTATTAAAATATAACCAAACACTGTTGGAGATGCTTTATGTTTGAAGCAAAACACAGAACTTTATTTATTGATAGTATATATGAAGATAAATACATTAGATACTCGTGTGCTAGGGCTAGCAGCGAATACGTTGCTGTACACACATAGCTGGGCGAGCGCCTAGATCCTCTGCGGCGCGGCTGGGTGCGACTCGTATCTGTTGATCGGTCCTACATCCTTGGGGCTGGGCAGCTGTCGGTCGGTCGCTACAAGCTGGTGGACGGCGCAGGCGGCGACCGGCTGCGCTGCCCACTACAAGATTATTCTGGTGGGCGAGGGCACACCAGCCACCCCCATTGCTGTCGTTACAGGGCCAGTTCACTTCGTAACTGCGGCCCGGTGTTGATTAAACATGCTGATGGATGTAATTTGCAACAATGTGTTGAATTTATACTAAATGTAGGGTGTTGGCCTCTGCACTGGCACAATGAGGCCCGGCAATGTGTACGGGAATATAAAAATTTAGTGCAGTCTACTTGAAATATTAACCATCCCGAATTTTTCATCAAACACTTCTGACGTGCCTATACATGCACATGGTCTTGCTCGCCAAAATATGGTAACATAGGAATACATTTATTTGCACACACTTACCTGAGGCTATTCATGGTAAAGTGAGCACTTTTGAAAGCTCTCTCACTTGGAATAATAGTCAATAAATACATTTTATTTTAACCATAAGAGTGTGGTGAAATATACACACTGTGTTTATTACTTACATGGCAATATTTATTTTTAAAAGTTGGTTAAACGATAAAAATTGGCTGAAAGGAAAAAGTAACTAGGGCTGCAAAAGTGCTCACTTTACCACGAACAGTGTATCCTTTATTCACTTTACACATAAAATTGACTTCACAAGGAAAAAAAACAAATGCCCACCAAAAATTATCATATTATGTAGGCATGGGTGTGCATAAACTTTAAAAAATCCTTAAAAAAAAAGGGACATTGAATTAAATTTGAAGTTATACATACACTGATTAAGAAACTAGTCTGTAATGTGCCGCTGTTTTTACTGCAAAAGAGGACGGATAATGGAAGCGAAAAAAGATGGGGATGGTAAGGCAGAGGCGGTGGCATGTGACTTGTACAAATAATCCTTACTGACACTGCCTGCAACCCCCTCCTTCCCCCCTTTACCATCCTGCCACCAACAATGGACAATACACCAGTGTCCCCTTCTGGCATGAAGTAATTTATTGCTTCACGCTGCTTGGGACAACAAATGTCAAAGTCTATGATGGCAGCTTGAGAAATGCCCAACCACTAACATCAGTAAAGGCTAGTTTAAAACCATGGTAAATAGAAACTTGTACCATGCTTGGAGAAGATACAGCGGTTGGCGAGGGATTACTTTATCTATTTTTACATGTGCCTCAAATTTTCGACTTTTTCGACCCAAACTTTCCACAGTTCCTCTGGATTGGGTCGTAATGGAGGGATTTTACTGTACGTATATAAATAAATATTTCCATTTACTTATATGGCACACATTTTATTATGTTTTGGTGCTACGGGCACTATAATTTATTATTTGGAGGAAATGGGAATAAAGTTTATTTCATGTTCAAAATTATTTTGTTATTGTATTCTTATCATTAATTTGTTTTGCATGATAAATGTTTCTACCATATTGATCTCCATCTGAAAACTTGAAAAATTTTCCCTTGGGGAGGGGGGATAAAATCAAAATTTATTTTCTTGAGCACTGTAGGTGCAATCCTGTAGGAAGAAATAATCATTGTTAGTGAGTGTGCTAGGGGGGCCCTTGGTACCATAGTCCAGTCGGATTTTGGTAAAAACAGGGCTCCCCATCAATGTGCGAGTCTTCTAATTCTACTTCTTCTCCACCTGAACCCGACGTGCACCGATATTTATACTGGTCGGCTTACCCTTCTCTGGGTGGTGGGAGGAGAGTGGTGTGACGTCCGCAGGGTATGTGACATTGCCGGCCGGAGTTTCAACTGAGGTGGCGTGAGTCAGCGATTTTGCTAGTAGTGCCATCCCTTGGCACGCTATGGTACTACGTGGCCTTGAAACCTCATCTCGATGGCTCATTTTAATTTATGTATATAAGCGTGCTATTTTACAGTGGGGTAAACAGTGCAATTTTTTTGGTGTCTGTAATAGCCCCCACAACAAGGGGTGTATCCTGAAGGTACTTCTGGAAGACTTATACTGTTAATAGGACCGTGCTGGTATGGATATGAAGGTTCGCATTGATGAGGCGAAGTCATGTTAGTAGTTTGAAAAAGACGTATGTCAATTGATCCCCCCCCGGTTCTCCCCCTCAGCTCTTTGCAATGAAGGCTCATGTGGGGAAACCAAAAAAAAAACTTTGAGGGGATGTACAACTGTTCCCTCAAGAAAAATTGGTTCGGCTCTGTGTGCTGGGGTCTCTGGGTTACGTAGTGAAGCGCCCCGTGATTCACCAGCAGGTGGCAGCGGGCTGTATAGCTCTGTCTCTTTCTGAGCACGACAGGGCATGCTGGGTGTGCACTGTCTCTCTCGGACTCATTGCACGGTGGCTGCTATCTCTCTTAGCACGGCACCTGGTCACCGGTCGATGACCTGATAATGACTTCTTCTCCCCGTGTGTGTGAGATAAGTGATGTGTGGAGACCTGGTGTCTGGTGATACACAACCTTCTTTATTATATGTGACACTCTATATTTTGTAGCGGAAGGCTGTGGATACTTACTAAAAGGATTGGTTGACACATTTTAACTTGTGATAAAAATGCAATATGACACTAAGGAATATATTCAAAGCCTTACTCATAAAAAGGCATGTGGACTAACTAGCCTCTGCCTGCTGTGGCACTGAGGCTAGGAAAAGTGACCCTACCTTGTGGTCATCCTATGGTGTCTCACAGCAGGAGGCAGTTACGTGTGAAATAGTTTCTAAAGGAATGGCTACACTTGACCTTCCGTAACCTGGACCTGCGAGATACCTAATAAAATTACAAGTACCCTCAATGAATTTAAAACTAATAAGAGATGTATGTTTTCCACCTACGTTACTTAAAAACTAAGAAAAAAAGACATTTTAACCCTGGTAATACATTAGCATAAACACAAGATATATATATAGTATAAAACTTTGAAAATATTTTTAACAAATTTTTTTCTTCACCACACCACACCTTCCGTTGCTCCTCCTCCTAGAACAGTAGTTGCCTCTACTTGCTGGTAGAGGCAACTACACCCACTGTTCTTAAAGTAGTGGTCCCCTTTTTTATATTGTCTCTTCTAGACACACCTTGATTAGTGTATCTGCGACTGAGTTATCATAGCCATCGATGCCACTAGTTACCTTGGGTAATTTAAGAGCGGGTCATGTACACCTGTCTAGTATATGTTACTTCCATACTCATTCTCTGCTTAGTTAGGAGGTAGCATGCATCACTTGTATTTGTTACGTTTAATAAATACAGTTTGTTCCTTTCCCGGCGAGTATGTGTTCTAGAAGTATTTCCCTTGACCACTAGGAGTATATTATACTGTACGTTGTCGACCAAAACTTGGTTTTGATAATAGTACGAACCATAGAGTAGGACTGCGGAGGCTGTTCAGGAATCCATATGTCTTAAGACACACACCATTTGATGGCCACCCGTTCTAGATGGCTGGGGATAGAACAGTAGAGCATTGACCTCTAGAAACTCATCCGACTGGGGTGAGACAGGCTCCTTGAGTTGTATCCTACCTCTGTTGCGACCTACACCCAGTACTAGTAGGGAGGCAGTCCACACAGTTCAATGCTCTAGGTTTGCGCGCCACAGCTGGGAATTGATTAGAGCACTGAAATTGTGCCATCAACTACTTTTGGAAGTACACTAAGATAGGGAACTGTTTCATGTTGACAACAATCCGTAGATATGTTAAGTGTCAATCCAACGTCTATGCTTTCTGTTGGAAGGTGAGGTTCAAAGAGGAAGAGGCAAAAGGTGGCTTATATCACCGCCAAGCAAGAGTGTGTACCAGCCCCGCCTACTCCAAGTAGGCAAGCTGAGCGGGATTACGTCTCTCTTACCCGTCTCCTGGAGAGGCCTTCCTCTCCTGTATTTGAATACGTTTATTTCCTGGCGCACATGCACATTACTAGGAGTGCCACCCACTGGTGAGAGGTCTTATACAGGATATTGAGGTAAGATACGGAGCAGCCAACCCCAAATTCTGGAGCGAGGAGTCAATAGAGTAAAGTCAACAGCACTGTGTTAGTCTGCACAGTACCAACGTCCAACAACCTGCCACCAGCTTCACCAGTTTCAGCCAATCTGCATCAGCTCCATCACCACCGACTGAAGCAAACCTTGGTAAGACAAGTAGCACCAAAGCAGCTCGCATACAGCACAGACCAGTTGCTATCCCGGTAGTGGGAAACTTTGTTCTTAGTCACCAACCGACACATCCAACAAAAGTTGCAGGCACTAAACGAAAAATAACCGAGTAAGTAGTGACCCACCAGCTTGAATGGTCTAATGCTACCAAAACCATGTTTACTGTGCGTTCAGTTCTTAGCCCGGCATGTGTCAAGTGATTTTCTGGCGCCCAACGTGAGGCATCCGCGTAATTAACTGTAAGCAGTAAACACCAGAACCAGACCAGAATGGCCCAGAGGCCTAAGAGTCAACCTGGAACCAAAACGGACTTCGGGGAGTCATGTAAACACCCCGTGGCACCCATCAGCACCAATATGTTTGACGCCATAAGGGGCAGATAACATGGCAGACACATCCGAAAACAAATGTATCCATACTGAATGTCAAGGAAATGGCATGTTTAGCATTGCATGCGCCTACTGTGGTAACTCGTTTAACCATCTATGCCTAGGGTGGAGATGTGAAGCCAGGAGTACACAGGGATTGGAGTACAGGTGCGAAGCCTTCCGGACACTATCTATCGACCACTTTCTGTAACCAAGTTACGTGTCCCGGAAACGGAATAAACAAGATGCGCTGCACCACCTTTAGCAAGCCGTACCATAAGGCCTGTATAGGCTGGCCTGACGAAAGGTTCACCAGACCAGGTATGACATACCAGTGTGAGAGATGTAGGCAATCCTACACAACCTGTTCTCACCAGTCACAATTATAGATTCAGCCAGGAACAGCTCCACGATACTCCGCAAATAGAAACAATTGTGATATGCAGATCACAGACTTTGCAGGGCGACCACACGAGGACCCGGTTACATTAACAACTGAATACTAGAAGAAATTCGAGGAAACCAACCTAATAAAAGTAATAGGTGAGTAACGCCGAAACTCGCCTTAAGGGTCTAGCGATGGATTGGTGGAATCACTACGGCGAGTTTATAACAAAATGGAAACAGTTTAGAAGTCTGTTGGCGACTGAATTTACTGGTGAAGAGGTGCTCGCCCGATTAATGACACAATTCTACAGTTGGACCCAAGTACCCGACAACGAAGTGGAAATATTCATCCGTAGAGAAGAATACATGTTGTGACGAGTATTTTCAGAAGTAGATGAGGCTACTTCCATCCGTTCAATTAGTTGACTGCTATTACCCAGGTTGAGGAATGTACTACTTATGCCTAAACCGTCAACCATTGATGAACTGGTGGAGCGTGCTAGAGAGGCAGAACTAACTTTGCAGCACAGGCTGTACTCAACAATTCAAAAACTGTAAAAACCCCTGAGTCCCAAACTCCATTAACAGAGGCGCCCAAGGAATCGCCTGCTCCTACGCCATGCCTCTCGTCCGTACTGAAGTGCTGGTTCTGTCCCAGCAGCCACTGGAACCAGGACTGCCCACGCAAACCTGCCAGCCAAGGGTTCCTGACTAATAAACTAACGAATCGAATGGAAGCACCGAATCAACCAAATGTTACAGTTAAAATGGTCTCTACTCCCAAGATGGGAAACGTCGCAGTTGGGGTGCGAAGTGGGCTGCCGCCGCCGGACAACAAGGGCAAAGCCTCCAGAGCTTAAACGAGGAACCAACTCCTCCTATCGCTCCAGACACTGAAGTGAAAATCAATGGAAGCAGAGTCCTAGACCTGTTAGATTCGGCCGCAACTGCTGGAAATTTCATCCGAAGCAATTTATTGACCCCACTTGAAAATCACGTATAACTTAGGACACTTAACACAGTGCTGGTGTATACACAGACACAGAGATTTCAATTTGTACATATGAGTAGTGCTACGTATAAAATGGACTGCCTACAAGAAGATATAGTTAGCTTAGATATATTGTAAATAGCTTCCTTGGTAGGTACACAACTAAATCTGCCTATGATGATCTACCCAGTGGCAGATCTTGGTTCACCTCTTAGATTGTGGGTGTACTCCCTTTGTGGCTTGTCATGCGGACATACCGGCTTTCCCTTAAGGTAAATATAGTGTACAACTCTGCTTTAAGGGCTTATAGTAGGGAGCAATTCTACCAATAAGAAGGCTTAAAAAGTTAATTTTCAACTTAATGCGTCATTATTAATACTTATTTTACCATATTGGGGCCGCACTCTCATAATAAAATAATATTAATAATGGTTGAGAACTAAAAGCAATAATTCATAATTGATCGTGGGCAGAGGTGACCTGATTCCAAAGGTAGTATACTTATGTTGTGATCGTCTTGGCATGAAAAATTAATTTAATTAAAGCCAAATTAAATCAAATTCCCTAATTTAATAAAAGGGTGTTTTCAGAAGGAACCTAACTAGCAAGGGTTCATTACCAGAAGGGCAATGAAGACATTGGTTTACCTAGAACCAGAGGGTGACGTCATCTTATCCTGGGTTACCTCAAGGTGGTTGACCAAGGAGACAAGGTGCGTCAACAAGTATGACATTGGCAGGACTCTCTGGTGGCGTCGGCATCCAGGAGCCTATGGTGCTTGAGGTCACTGAAGAGATGGAGACCCTCTGGAAGGCGGTGATCCTCTGGAGCTGTTGGATACTGAAGACTATTGAAGACCCTCTGTTGGACGCTGACTTACCAACGTGAAGAGTCCTCAGCCATGAGAATGGCTGAACTCAAGGGCCCAGTGCTTGTGCACCCTGAAGAGATACTCTGGCCTAGCAGCGGTGAAGGTGCAGCATACTGCCCTGAGGCCTGCTCTGCTAGCCTTTTCACACTCAAAATTTGTAACTTTTTGGACCTCAGAAGGGAGAGGGGAGAACTATCCCTGTTTCTCGGGGTGTTGGAAACACTGACGTCGCACAGGGTGACTTGGATTGTTATTGCAGTGGCCCTCCAATGGAATGCCTGCTGCCCTCCAGCGGTGTGCTGTGGAACTAGTACAATCTTCCTGGAGGGTAATGCCAGCTCAGTGGATAGTAATAATCTTTGGAGAGTGGTGTTGATGTGACGGCTTCTGGGCGAGTTGCAGTGAATAGTAAAATCTAGGATCACGTGTCAGTAGTATCAGTTGGGACTCTCCAATGTACCCTGTAGGCATGCGTCCTGCCTCACAATTACCGTTTTAGTGGTCTGACTGGCCCCATAAGGATTAATGCTCTCCAAGATGGGGCGCAGTCATTGCATAAAGCGTACTTCCTAGAAGTGCATAAATGTGTCATGCATCAGAGTCGAACAAATTTTATGTGTAAATGTAAAAACTGCATTGTATATACGTGAACTCAGCGTGGTTTTATAATTACGGAAACATATAGGTTTATGTATGTATTGTTTGGGAATGAATACATCGTAAAATCTACAAAAGTGGAGTATTAGTAGATACTGATACCGCAACGAATACGTTGGTACATCATTAATTGGCAGCATGTCATTATGACAGTCTTAATACAGGCTGTTCACGGTAAAGTGAGCACTTTTGAAAACCCTCTATATTAGAATAGTAGTCAATAAATATATGTTTTGTTAGCTGTAGACGTTAACTTACGAGTGCAGTAGAATACACACTGTGTTAATTACTTACATGGCAAAATTTATTTTAAAAAGGTGGTTAAAGTATTACAACTGGGTGAAAGGAAAAAGTTACTAGGGCTTCAAATGTGTCGACTTTACCGTGAACAGCATATAGAGTGGAATGATGTAGAGTATGGATATTGGGCTTGGTGGTTGTTGATCATCTCTGTTACCATCTCGTGTGCAAGTGGGGGGCATTATAATTCATTGTCACTGCTTGTGGGTCATACACCACAATTTGAAAATGTATGTATTAAAAGATAAAACATAAATTACTATATTTTGTAATACTTGTCTTTGTGGCAAGCCACAATTCTGAAATCATGCAAAACCAGAAAATATCTAATCATGGAATACAAAGCAAAACTCATGAACTGGTAAAAAGTAACCACTCCAAGAAATCATCAAATTGTAACAATTTATTTAAAGTAAAGCACAAATGAGCTGGTATCATCACAGATCAATTAACGGGTACATATACCCACCTTACGCCAAAAATACAGTACCCGCATTACCACTCGCAAGGTGCCTCACTAGCATACATAACATAAGAATGCATGACTATTTAAAATACTGTATTTCTGATAAATATAAAATATGATACTCATTTAAAGCACCTCATTGCCGTAAAAATCTTGGTAGAAATTCAAAATGATCGATATATCACACACAATATACACTATTCCAAAAGGTGCCAAATAATACTGATTAATAACATTGTAAAACTCACAGTCTTGTTCCATTGCCTGTTTTATGACAATAGTTAATACACATTAAGACCCTAGCCATTAACACAGTTCATGCAATTACTTCAAATTACCACCGCAGCGTGATTAACCTTGCCAAGACTCTGTGCGTGCACAATCGCCTGACTCTAGATGGCATAACAGAATGCGAGTTAGATAAGGTCAGTTAACACAGCAAGATTTTATCCAAGGTCAGTTCTGTATCGAGACAAAAGAGGCACCTCGCCAAAAATATACCTCAGCATTAATTATTATACAGCAGCTATTGAAAAAAATCTCTGCATACCACAAAATTACACTCATTAGAAATACATTTTGAACTTGGTTCATGATATGAGACTTGCTCACTTACAGAATAAGCTTACTTCAAAAATTAATGACTGCCAATACAGAACTAAGCATTACTCCATTACTTGTGTATGGCGGAAACCTTTCATTCGGGAACTCAAGGTTTTTCACCCTTGTACAGTTGATAATACAAAGTAACATTCCACAGCGGGGCAGTATTTTAGCCCATCGGAGCCCATGGGGAAATTAAAATACATTTTAAAAAGATTCTACAATTCAGAAATTGACTGGTTTGTGGCACAGCTGCCCGAACAAAGTGACCGGTTGTAAAAGATACAAGATACACGATAATAATGTAATAACCGGCGTTGTGGACAGCTAGCAAACACCAAAACCAAACGGGCAAACTATGGGGTAGCAATTTAACTCTTGAACCCAGAAAATACTTTAAAAATTACAACACACATAGTACTAAATTATTACTAAACCAATTTTAGATTGTGTCTGCCAAACATGAATTTGAAAAAGGACAAGGCTGCACTCCAAAATTACTCTAGCACTTCCACTGCAATATGCCTAATTGAAATAAAAGGCTCTTCGTCACAACTTACTAGTGTTGCATTTACGGACTGCACCTTCCTTATTACAATTTAAGACAAATTTTTCATACCTCTAAAAGCAGTAGCCCTGACGCATTACCAGTAATATAAGTGAAAGAAAATACTTGTCACACATCGTAAAATTGGATGATCCTTGGTGAAGTGATTTCAGGTGCCTATCAATGAACCAGGTGACAAGATGAAGGAAGGTAGTTGAATATGTAGAGCTATCATCCTGACCACGTTTGACACCTCGAAGAACCAGAATTCAATTAATGGTGCAGCAATATAGGGGAAAGGAAGTAAAGGTGGGGAAGGAGTGGGAAAACGTAAAAGTGTGGAACCGAACGACACTGAGATCACACGAGGGCACAGTGAACCAAGCATCGAGAGACAACACTCCCAGTGGCGGGCAGTTCAAATGACCGGTGCAACTTCATCACGCTGATAGTTACCATTACCAATTTACTCCACTAATTGTGAGGTTTTGATGTAAGCAGTAATTCATTTTAAGTAAGTAATATTTGTCAGGTCTGATCACTGAAACTGTTCTTGTTGTCACTCCTGTGTCATAGTCGTTTGCTGTAACAGTGGTGTGTGTGTTGCAGGGAGCTATTGAGGGCCCAGAAGAGTTCGCAGAAGGCTTGCTAATCGGTGTGAGGAGTCTGTTTGGCCACACGCTGGGTGGAGCTGCTGGTGCTGTATCTCGCATTACTGGAGCTATGGGTGAGTAGCCGCAGCCAAAAACTCATGTCACCAATTACTTTATCTACATTACATGTCCCCATGTTGTATCCTTGAAGTTCGGCTTTGAAATGCGGCTTGGAATATTTTATGGTAGTGAAAGCAAGTAGAGTCATTTTTAGGAGATGGGCCATTGTCCAACACTTAGTTCAGCAAACAAGTCTTAAATTCCACGGTTTTCCGCCTCTCCTTTGCAGGGTGATGCTTACCAGGGATGTATAAGCATAATTCATACAAGAAAAAGCAGACGGTGGTGAAACTGGTAACGTATTTTATTCTGTCCCGAATAGAACACACATGACCTGTACTCTCCTACTGTAACCAAGGCTGTAATTAACTCTCAGAAGGTTAAAGCAAAGACATGTGAAGGGGCCTGTCTGCGTGAAGAATCTTGCCTGAAGGGCGAGCTAGAAGACCTAAGAGCAACAAATTAGGTGGCAGTGATAACATCTAAACACTAACTGAAGCTCATGGTGTTCTGAAGGAACTTAAAGGGGAAGTATGGGGTGTGGGTTTGACTGCAAGTGTCTAGTGTAAACTGGGGAATGATGACTCTTCGGAGCTGCAGCACGTGCTTGAAAAGTCTGGCGTTTAGTACTTGTGATTACTGGGTGTTGTTCATGAGGTGGAGGAGAGCAGATAGAGCAGAGAGCCTTCGCACATATCGTGCGAAGGCAAGCTGATGGTATCAACTGCTGTTCTGTGGCGGTAAAGAGCCATCTATTCTCCTGCTCTAGGGGTGTCTCTGGTGTCTTTGGCGGGGACGACTGGAAGTAGTATTGGCGGTAAGAGTTCAGGTGCAGCTTTGCTGGCGTGGTTTACTGACATTCTCTTCTCACTGGGTTTTATTTAAGGTGGGGGAAATTCAATATAGTCCTCTTTCAGATACATTGCAGTCTCCAGGTATCACTTTATTTATGGAGATGGGATGCAGGTTGGGGGACTGTTATTCAGGGTTGTATCACTTTTAGGACACTTGGCGCGCACATGATGATTCATATATTTTGCACAAAAAAAAGAAACTGTGTATATACGCATTACACATAACCATTAAAGAAATAACGTAAGTAGTTTATTAACAGGCAGTGCAGTCAATTCCAATCGCAATTCGTAGTCAAAATCCAAGAAGGAAAGCTAAAAATGGCATGTGTCGTGGTCACAAGATAAAAGGTGCTCATGGGAGGGAAAGGGGAAGATCTGTAACTCGCACACTATTGGTTACCACTGTTGCTATGTGTATACGTGGTTGGAAGTAAGCTAGGCATTAGGGGAGGGAGAGCAGCTAGGTGCGTGAGGAAGGATGGTCGCAGCAAGGTGTCTATAAAGTGAAAAACAAAGGAGTCTTTCGTGACATCATGTATAGCACAAAGTCTATCTCGCTATGCGTACGCATGGTCATCTCAAATCACCGCCACCATAGTTTTAAATGGTTTTTTTTTTTCGGATGGGTAGAAAAAACTTGAATGAGGAGGAAACCCAAGGCGAGGCACCACTCACCCAGTGCGATGCACCACTCACCCAGTGAAGGGCTTTCCAGCTGGGACCTGTAGGTGCCAATCATCCCCGGACGTGACGAAGTGAGACCCTAGGATGAAGCGGCCCTGGAATGCAAAGGCTGGGGAAACTGGAGTACCCCGAGAAAACCTGCCGGGAAGCAGCATCATCCATAATAATTCCTACATGCAAAAATCCTGGAGTGGACCCGCCGGTTATTGAGCACGGATCACCATGGGGGGAGGCGAGCGCCCTATCCACTGCGCCATCGCTGCCCTAGCGGATGGTTTAAGGGTACCTACTGAGAAATATTAACATTTTATTGCCGTGGGCCAGTGACTGTATTTTATTATGTCTTCATTACTATTTATTCAATTTTAGCAAGGATAGTTTATTCTTTTCATAAAATTTTTGGATTTTTTTTTTGACAGTTTCTGAAAACTTCTACTTTAGATCAATGTTATTGTTACCTATGTGTTCATTACATCGGGGCTCGACTGTAATTCTTTACCTATCAACTAGTTGGCATGGGAGATAACCACTTAACCATTATGTATGTGCTAGGCCCATCAGAACAAAATTTGCACTCGTATGTTGAAGATTCCATGAGGAAACGATCTTTGTGTGTTTGACATGGTTTGGTAGCTATCTCTGGAGTATGGGACAACAATAATATTCTCCCTCTTCATTTACAATAGAAAAGTTGTGACAGATATATTTTTGTCGTAATTTACAATTTATTTGATACCAGTAATTAAGTTGTATATATTCAAAGAAATAAACTGTCTCAAAGGATTATTTTCCAGAATATTAATACAGTATGCTTTTCTTGCAGAGCTGCCAACCATTTATCAGAGCTTTCAGTAGTCATTTTTTTTTAAATCTGTAGTTTCAATAAAATTTCAGTAGTCAACATTATTCCAAATAAATTGGGTACATGCAGGATCAGCGAAAACCTAGAAAACCTGGAAAAGTAAGGGAGTCTCACATTCAAAAATATTTACAAACCCTGATATATCTTTTACGACAAAAATTGTGTACACGACACATTTGAATGTCCTTAAATAGTCACTTTTGCAGCCACCTGAAGCAATACTAAATGCTGTACCTGATGCATTCGTTACAATTTCCTCTTGGGAAGACTCTGCAAGTGCCTGAACTATCGCTGTTGTCTTGGTTCGTTTGCAGGAATATTTCTGAATAATTTTGGAGTCAGGACACACAGCCTTTAACAGTGGCCCCACATGGTCGGACACAGCAGGCGGTAGGTTATGTTCAACCACAAACGTAGTAAAAAGCTCTTCGGCTTTTGTCGTTGGATCTGTTATATCACTTTGAAAATGAGATGTTATAGGCCTAGTCGCAACTTGCATCTTCAGAAAGTCTTGATGTTTTTTTACTACTAACGTGCCGTCTAGTCATCTTTCCCGCCATGTTGTGCACTGAAATTACAACTGCACAACTGACAAAATGCATGGTTTTCAGATATGCTGGAAGCACATAAAGATGTCCACAACTGAGAATAGTCATTACGGAATTTCTTACTGTTCTTTGCTTTCAGCATTTTTCAAACTTTAAAACACTGTATATTTCATTTGTAGGTTACGCTACACATGCAGTCACGGATATTACCACAGGGATCACATACACCACAGATACTAACACTACTGAAAGGATAGAGTGTACAACTTTGCATGCAACAGTAAGCGTTTGGTTCGCTAACACCGCATATTAGGAAAAATATTACTGTAACCAACACCAACACTGCCACAGAATGAGAATGTGCACACGTACTCTATGGTGCACACAGTGACATAGATTTACGTATGTTGTTGGCACACAGAATGTTGTGTTATCTATGGCGACATGACGTAAACAATAACAATTACAATGGCAAAGTAAACAAACGCACAAATTTTTTAATAAAAGTTGAAAATATTAAATTCCGTAGTATTTCTGCAACATTCGTAATTCTGTAGCGACGATACATAATTCGTGTGAACTACCGAAAATTCGTGGTACTTAGCACCTCTGTTCTTGGATAAATGTTGTATTTCATGATTTAAATTTCTATGAACTGGTATGTGTTGCTATTAATTATGTTGGCAGTTTAGATTGGTAATTTTCACTGTGATTGTAATATCCAGGTTGTAGTGTTGCCAATAAATTGAAAACGTTTGTCATAAATATTGAAGTGAAAAATATTCACTGTGGTGGTGGTGGTTTTTTTTGTGTGCGCGTGTCATCCAGTGTTGATAATAAATAAAAGGAATAATTTTATACAGGGAAAGGCGTGGCTGCTCTGACATTCGACAAGGACTATCAACGCAAGAGACGTGAAGCTATGTTGCAGCGACCTGCTAATGTGCAGATGGGGCTGGCTCGCAGTGGTCGTGGGCTGGTTATGGTATGTGTTCAACTATTCAATTTTCAAATGGTAAAAGTTTGGTTTGAAAAATAATAGCAATTTTGCCCAAGGTGCCTTCATTTAAGGAAAAAAAATTTGCATTCTGGGTGAGGCATGACATAGGTTTAAAACTTGAAGGCAGCATAGTGCATTGGAAGGTGGTAGGTAACTAGTTAAACACTTCATAACAAATTAACAAAGAATAAATATTTTGCACAGCTACATATGATACAAACCTATCTGTTACTGTTGGTGTTGGCCCACGTCAGTGTTTCTCCCCCCCCACCACTACCACTCGCTCACTCCCCCCGACGACTGGAAAGTAGGCATCGTCAACTTGACAGGATTACTATTTGGGGTTGATCTGCCTTTTTTGCAATCTATATTATAGAGCATTGAACATGAGAGGGACGTTAGCTAGTAGCCATAGCCATTGTTTGTACACAAGATGGTTTGTAACTAGGGTTTACATTAAGGCTTATGGCCACCTTGTGTGCAGCAGAAAGCTGACTTGGTGCTACTGGTTTCTTCAGTGGTGAACGAGGTAATGGCAGAAAGCTTGTGCAATGTTCCATAGCAGGCTTCTGTACCCTCTGGTAGATCTATTGGTGGTTCTCCTCTAACTGTATACTCAGCTTGTTCTTGTTTCTAACTGTATACTCAGCTGCTACCATGTTCACTACTTTCCAGACCTCCAATCAGGACTAGTCCTTACTTGGCCGCTTTATCTTGCCCAGTCCTGCGGCAAGGCATAAGGGGTAGATAGTTCAGAGAGGTAAATAGTGGGTGTAACGTAGTGATGGGCACAACGTGAGAGGAATATTAGGTAGGTAGGCCTAAGTACTGGTCTCCAGCAAGTATATACGTTGGCTAGGTGGTACATCACAGGCATGCCCAAGCACTTGACAGATGGTGTTAGCAGCAGCTTTTGTGTTGCTTAGGAAGGTGGAATGTCACCATAGATCCAAGCATTCTCTAACAAGAGTGTGTCTATTGGTCTCCTGCAAATTACTTAGCAGGCAGGACATTGCCGGCAGACCCGAGCACTCACAGAAGGTGGCAATAGCAAAGAGAAGGATACCACTCACTTTTTATTCAGGAAGGTGGGATGTCTCCATTCATCCAGGTATAATGTAGAGTTGGTTCTCCCTGAAGGTGAGGTAGGAACAGAGGTTGCGGCTCGTGACTACTGCAAGAATGTTGAAGGGTCCATGGATGAAACAGGAGATAGCGGGAGTTGGTAGAAGAATAGTGAGCAGTGAGTGATAGCCCAGCCAAGTGAGGATTATGTATGTTTATTGCCTGAACAGTGACCACACACAAATCAGCTTGTTCCCTGCCTAGAGCCTCAAGAGCCGATCCTAGGTTGCCAACCAGAGTGACGCCTATACTTGGCAGACGTGGAAGCGATAGAGACCCCATTCCTATGGTACTCGGACTTGTGACTAGGTGCATAGCTGCTAGGTAGATGAGAAGTGCGAAAGGATTTGGTAAGCTGGCAAGCAGTATAATGATCTAGATTGATGAGAATTGGCTAGTGCTAAGCGAAGCTTAAAGCACCTGTGCTTGGTGGGGCAGAGTAACACCCTACGACTGATCTGCATGAGACAGCCTCGAACTACAGGCTGCTGCCTCTATATATACCCAGAGCACAGAGCCAGCACAGTGGGTGCGAGGGTAGTAGATAGGTCGTGGAGAGAGAGGCGACGGCGGAGAAGTGGCAGAGATGGCCGAAGGTGAACGAAACTGGCAGCTCATTTCCTTACCACAGCCAAAGGCTGTGATGCGAAGTGGTTTGTGGTCCAACAGGATGCATCTGCTGGGCTGAGCCAACCCAGGGCCTTAATTAAGTATGTGTACTTTTTGGGGCAAAACAAGGATAAAAAAATTATTAAATAAATTGTACACCAGTTCAATATTGGGGTATTCAGTTGGTCAGTGTATTTAGAAAGTATCTAAGCACAGTGCAAATACTAAAGGTGTGCGAGAAGTACTTTTTTTATTTCGATACTTAATTGAAACAAGATGTATATTTTTATCAATAGAGACAAGACTGAGAATTCTGTTAAATTCAAATACAGTGAAAGTCCGTTGTAACAATAGTTTATATCGGCACAAAAAATTGTCGCTATAGGGGACTTTCATTGTAAAAAAAATATTTAAAAACCCACATTTACAAATTTTTTATTTGTGCTGTATATTGTCTAATGGCACAACCCAAAAAAGTACAAAGATTGATAATATAACTTATTAAAATTTCATTTATATGGCGTAAAATTCAATCACAAGTGGAGAACAGACGTGACGCATGTAAGGTTTTGGAGTGGGGAGGGTGGAAAGGCAATGCACAATGCGTGCAGACAGCTACACGCACAAGGTCGGCCAAGGTCATGGTGCTTCCTGTCGCCGCGGCAGCGGCTGTAGGCAGGGGGACGGAGACAAACTGGCAACGTGCGCATGCAAAGTTATTATGTACAACTGTCACTTGGCACATTTTTTTCTAAAATTGAGTACAGAAATTATATTACACTAGTAAGTGTTTACAAAAAATCAATCTTGTTAGTGACTATAAAATGCAGATTGATCCTCGAGATAAACATTAATTAGGAAAATGTGCGGTAGTTTAGCACCAAAAAACACTTTTAAATACTCACAATCACTCTTTCTTGAAATAAGAATCAATGTTTGTTCGCTTTAACAGCTTGCCTTTATGACAAACGACAGAGCCTCTTGGAAAGCTAGCAACTCTCCAAATGTATACGCAGTATTTGCAGGTGTGTAAGGCAGTTACATAACTTTGGCACTTAAAATTTCTATACGTACTTGTCTTATAATGTATGATAATATAAAAATATTTGGCAATCTCAAAATCGCCTGACAAGTTGCTACTCTAATTTTCATGATGTTAATATTAGTATAAAAACAATATATTTTCTGAATATCACGAAACAAAAGGTCCACAAGTGCATATTACGTACTATGAAATGGTAACTTTCATAAATAATGTCACCCAAACAATTGCTACAATTGCAACGTGTTGTACCACATACTATGTATATCGTATTTAAGCATGTACAGGCTGCATGGAACTGTTTTTAAAGCCTGAGGTTTGTGAGGTTTGTTCACGTACGGGAACAACTGACATTTGTCAACTACACGTTCCCGTGAAGCGATTGCACTTGCAGGCATCCTTCATCAACAGCACAATGTGATACATGTGACTAACGTGACCCTACGTCTTGCCAGCTAACGAGGTAGATTACAGCTGTGCCGCTGGTACCGTATCAATCGCTTCAGTTCATTCTCTCTCTCGTGCGCGCTTCGCGCTTCACAGATAAACAAACATGAGGCCGTGTTCCAATTTGTTTCTAGTTTCATTTTTCTTAATTTGTGTCTGGCATTTTGTAAGGTTTATAATGGAAACAATAAGATGTTTTACTGCCTAGCATGCAATGCTGTATTATTTCGGTGTTATCAAGATTTCAAAAATAAAATCTGGTATGGCGGCAATTTGGTAAATTGTCAAGTTCGAAGTTGTTAAGATGTAAATGAAAAAAATATGTTGTAGATTTTGTAGACACAGGTCATATGAGCATTTTGTTAACAAAAAGTGCCATTTGATACATGGCCTCATAATAATGGAAAAGGAACAAGCGAATTATTATGGAAAATTTGAATTGATGGTTGTGGAATATGCATGTGAACATGGAAAAAGGGCAGTTGGTCGATGATAAAAATGTACGGTGCTGGTGCAGGGGGAAATATGCGCTGAAAAAAAAAAAAAAAAAAAAAAAAAAAAAAAAAAAAAAAAAAAAGTGCTTTGCGAGGAAAAATGTGTAAATACCCGGAACTGTAATAATAGCTGTTTCATCACGTGCACACCACTAGGAATAATGGATTTTTTGTCACCACTGAAATGCATCCTATGAAGTCAGGGAAATTGCAACTAACAAAAATATTCTCGTAACAGAATTTAATCCGGACGTTCGCTGACGATCAGATTACCCAATTCTTAGCAGCTGTTCAGTGCAATAATAGCACGTATAAATAATTTACTTGCATTCTCAGGTCTATTCCTTGATAATGCAGTGCAGGACCTTAGATGTCATTTTATTATGGCCAGAAACGTTTTTCACAATTTCCCCCCCCCCCACAAATGTCTCGTGTATAGGGAGCATCCTATATTTTCACTTGAAAAAATACGGTAATTTCCAGTGATTTATTCAAAGAAGTTTAAGTAAAAACACTAATCCATAGGTAAATTTATATTCAATTTTGTTTTAGGGACCGATATTCACGTTGCTTTTCACTATTACCTTTGGCTGATGTTGAAACTTTCCGCATTCCATTTACACAAATACACTGTGGCAAGCGCACAAACAGCACACGACGTAACACAGTCAAGTGCCGGTGCTGGACTGGGCAGCCTGGCACCAGCCACGCGGCCATTACAGGCAAGCTGTGCTGCGTTGCCAAGTCTGTGTAATGCCAGCTGGCAGCAGCTATGTTGCCATGTTTCACTAAGTTTACGCAGGGAAACTAAAACCTTTTCTTAGTTTTTTTTACACAATCATTTCTTCTTGCATTGTTTTTGAAGGGAACTGCTGCATGCTATGTAAACTATCGTTATAGCAAAAATAAGCCTACACTGCAGTCGTTATTACAGACTTCTTTTTCTCACTTAGTATATGGGCAGTTGACTGTGACAATAAAAGTTATCGTTATATAGCGCACTTTTTGTTATAAAACGTACTCGTTACATCGAACTTTCACTGTATATGATAATAGTTATTAAAAAAGAATTTATCCTGATTCACTAGGGTATCAATTTGTCTGGAACTTAGTTTTTATTAACGAAATCTTTATCTAATGAAAAGGTAAATTTGACGCTTGACAGCCTAGGAAGAAGGACGTCACGTCAAGAGCGAGGTGTTTTTAATTCTGAGTCCAGTCAGTTGCGCAGGTTAGGGGCAGCCTTTACTGTGGAGGCGTCTGTAGTATGACTCATCGGCCTCACTCTGGTCCCTTATATAATGGATGCATCAGGCATATACTTGGAACAAAACCCATGAGGGCGAGATAATGTCTCCGGGCATTGGACACATGGTTTGGGCAAGTTTCTCAGTGGTGTCGCTTCCTTTCGGCAGTCGCTGGCTCTGTCTGGATGACTTCGGTTCCAGCTGGAGTGGATGGCTGGGTAGGCTGGCTCAGCTGGTGCCTGCAGGTGACCGGGGTGATGGCCGACTAGCTTGCATGGGGTCAGCTGGTGCTGGTGACTCGCTGGTGTCCTCCGGGTCGAACGTGACTACTCCCAATGGGAGAAGGTACCCCTGGCGGAGTAGTTAAGACAGCGGGGTGAGCAGCTCTGAGAACACTTGACATGCAACCAGCGACGTCATTCGCTCATCTAGCCTCACTGCAGCTGCAGCCCCCTCCTAAGAAGAGCCATTATGCCATACACGCCACAGGATGCCTTCCAGGCTAGGGTGGTTTCCCTGGCCATTGCCGCCTACTGTGCTGCAACCCGCTTCGCAACACTTCGCCACTTACCCCTCCAGCATCCGGTTCATGAGGGGAAGTCTCCACCACTCTGTTACCTTCTCTCCTTCGCATCTGTCTCTCTACACCCCGCAACATGCACTGACCCTGTAATTCGAGTATAAATAGGACCAGCTGTCCTCAGTTCGAGGCTGTTTCATGCCAGTCCACTTGCCTGGTGTTACTCTGCCAGAGAGCACACAGACGGCTGTTTCACATCAGTTCACTTGCTCGGTGTCACGCTGCCCGAAGAACTAACAACTTTTTCAAGTCGCATCAGTCTTGCGCTGTTCAGTCAGGAGCTCTGCTCTATAGGACACTGCCTCGCTTTCCATCAGCGTACCCAAGCTCCTGTGCTTCCAGCTACTTTGTAGCTTACTCTCAGCTATCATGAGTGCGAGTACCACAGTCTTGAGGTGTTCCTTGCCTCTCGTGCTTCCACATCTTCCGAAACATAGGTAACTACACCAGTTGGCAACTTAGGACCGCTCCTTCAGGCCTCAGTCAGGGTACAGGCTGGTTTGTGTGTTTTAATTGAGCAATCAATAAAGCAGTCATTAATCAGACTTGGTTGAGTTGTCTGTCCAGCACACTGTATTCCTACACCTTGTCCTTTTACTTTCTGGTTCATCAGTTGTCCTAGTAAGACTCTTCTAGGTTTAGCTACGAGCACATCTTGCTCCTTTTCTCTTCTATTGATAGCTGTCTCGAAGTGCAGCTTAGGAAGCTTGCATTCGTGGGCCTCATTAGAGCTGTTGTCTCTTAGACAACAGACTTTCTAGTAAGTGCCTGGGTCAGACTTTGAAGTTCCGCATTCCAAGTTTCTTGCTTTGAAACGATAGCTTAACTCCCAACAGGAGTCCTGCTCTTAGTGACACCTGAGGTCAGATCGCGACATTCCGTGCGCCAGGGCATGGAAGTGGATGCCCTTTGCCATCTACTGTAACCTCTAGCTTGGAACTTGGGTCAGATTGTGACATCCGCGCGCCAAGTAAGTCTCTGGGTTGAAGACCACTAGTACAGGTCTCCCACCTCTCCTGACCACCCCATCCCTCATTCCATCAAGTTGTTTCTACCTCTTACTGGCCACCCACTAGCAACCTAATTGGTTACTCCACCACCTTATACCTCATTATAGGGCTGAGCAGGGCAAAGCTGCCAAGCCAAGGTTAGCTTAAGCAGGGGTATGAAGGAAAAGTGGCCCAGTTGATAACCAGGTATACTTTTGGAATAAAGAGGAGGCTGCACGTCAAAGAGGGTCAACCACCAGCTCAGCAATCTCCACTTCTAACCTGTTCTGGCTCGTACCTCGCACATTATCCCTGCTGCCACTTACACTGCCGAAGAAGACGCCTACCTTTGTACAGCCAGCTAACATTACCAGGGTAGTCAGAGCCCTTAATGTCACCAGCTTACATTCTAACCAGGCACTCACTCGCCCATCGCTCGCCTGCATGCCACCCAAAGCTCGGTGCACAATTATTGACGTAGTCAAAGCCAACACCTCAGGCACGAGGAAAAACCCCATTCAAGCAACGACCATGGCCCTCATCTGTAAGCTTCGCTGATGTGGCGGCACACTGTCTGCCAGGTGCATCGGGAAGGCTGACATGTTACTGCGGATGCTGGAAAATATTCCTTATTTCACATGTTAGAACCACCCACTAGGTTAGGAGCGATTCCGTTGCATTCCTGAATAATGTGTTGGGTTTGTCCCTTCCTCAGGATACGTAGTACTACGTGAGTAGTGTAAGAAAGTTGGGTCTGAAACATCAGGAAATACGACGAGTCTGCAACTGTCCCGCCATGGGAAACAATAGTGTAGCCATCTATGGTTGTGGTTCCTGGTTTAGTATAACATGTTGGGATGTCAGTCATTTGGTATAACTAGAGACCTGAAAAATGTGCAAATGCGATAAAGCAAAAAATAGCGTGCATTTCGACATAAAAAACAAAAAATTGTGATTTCTGAGAATTTCAGCTGTAATTCAGGATTTGTACAAGGTCCTGTAGTATTTTCGCGAATTATTATTATTTTACGTCACATAGTTGCTTCTTAAGATGTATTTTATGTGTTTTTGGATATTCGAATACTAATGCATGCATTAGTTGGCCAGTAGATTTCTTTGATTTAATCACCTTAAACGAAAACGTAGTTACTTTCCATGGCGTGTATTTATGACCATTGAAAACATGAGCACAAGTGATGATGCGTCACTTTGAGTGAACATTCTACTCGCAGACCTGCAAAAGTTTGTTCTTTAGGAAAACACGCAGTTGTAGAGTTCACGTCCACCAAGCGCCATGTTATTTATGGAATTCTCGCCTTGTTTACATTCCTATCGTATAATCGTCTAGTTTTAACCAACAATTCTTTATTTTTTACAGAGAAAGTGGTGCGGTGAAAAATGTATTATTTACGTAGAATATATTTGTAAATCAATTTATCACATATTTTAAACCTGTATTCATCCAGAAAACTGTATTTTTATCATACACATACTCTGTAAATATGTGTGATAAAAAATGAGACGTTTTGAAGAAACAAAAGTTTTGTCAGCGGGCCTAACAAAGAAATCTGTTGTTGGAAGTTTCGATAGTTCAAAAACGTAGAGGCAGATTTCTCTCATTTCTTTTGCTGTTCGTACAAGGCACTTTTTTTTCGGTGCTTTTATAGTTGTGTATAAATTGATTACATTATTCTTTTCATGAAACAGTATGCTCTTGCCAGTGCATTGCGACCGTTTGTTGTTCCAGGTGGCAGGCAGAATACAAAATCTTAAGTAAAATCTGAACTTGTTTTCAATGTTGTCTGTTGATAAACCGTTGTCTGTATTAAAACCATAACTGTATATTTCTCTGGGAGTTAGGAATTTTTGCATGGAAACAACAATTGATAGAAAACACCACTTATCAATAGGAATAACATTGCCAATTTCAGGTTTTATGAATATAGTAATATAGTAGCATATCTCAAATTATGTATGTCTTTATAAAGAGCACATTAAAAATTGGAGCAACTCTCATGCAGAAACCTGCATTTTTATAGCAAGAAAATAACGGCTATTATTGACACAAAAATAACACTTTTTTTTTCTTCAGAAGAATAAGACATATTTTTGAAAAAAATTACTCTTACCTTTCAGGTCTCTTAGGTATAACTCATATAAGCAGCATTCGTCAGTATAATTCCCATTTTAAACCCCCAGACTCTTTATTTTACACATACTTGTTTTCTAATACAATGTTAATTCCCCCCTCCCTCTCTATCTCTTATTACCCCTTTTATTAATTACACTTCGCTACAATTTGCAACATTTTTCCTGCTCCTTTCTGAAGTGTGATAATGGACTTTGACTGTTTTTTATAAATGTCTGTCGTGGTTCTTCTGGGCGCTAATGATCTCATTATCAATTGCCCCATAAGCGACACTCATTCATTCTTTGTTGTGCAGTGCTCTAGTTAGAGCATTCAATCTCTTAGGGACTTAACTTGGGTGGTTCATGGTTCATTAAATATAAAGGTAAGAATTAGCAAATTTGTAAACTATTTATTTGTATTATATATTCACATTTTAATTCAAAACTGCTCAGTTTACCATGAACAGCCTATAGGCCAACCTGGCATACCAACACTGTTCAACTTCAGAGCACAGTGTAGCACCAAAAATTGGAGGCCACTCATTAACTTGACGCATGACAGATAGGACGTCACATCAAGTAGGTTTTTGTTCTGCATTAGTCAGGAGCGCAGGTTTCGGGTGAACTCTACTGAGGAGGTGTCTGTACTATTGGGCAATGGCCTCACACTGGTCCCTTAAAGAGAGTCGGTCGTGTTGGTCGCCGGCAGTGCGCAAAGTCCATAAGAGTGAGGTGATGCCTCCGGGTGTCAGGAACGCGTGGGATTTACCACTGGCATTGATACTCCGGAGCAGTGGATGACTCTGACCCTCTGACGTCAGCTTTGGCTGAAGCTGGTGGCTGGAAAGACTGTCCTTAGTGTCCTCTGGCCTTTGTCAGGTCTGTGGGCCAGCCGGAATGGTGTTGGCCAATGCCGACGTTACAATTGGTGACATCTCGAGGGTCTGTTCGGCAAGCGGTACCACTCCAAGTGGGAGAGTAACCCTATGGCATACAAGTTCTACTGCTGGGAGATCAGCTCCGGAAACCCTTTATAGGGAGGCCAAAGAGGTTGACTGGGAAGCTAGTGAACTGAGATACTACTAGGTGTCTAGTGGCCTCTGCTCTTTCCTGGGGGGGGGGGGGGGGGGTTAAGCAGCTGAAGACTGGTATGGGCTCATTACTAAGAAGATGACGAGGTGCGAGAACTGCAGCTGTCTTCCATGCGTTTCTCCTGCTTCCTCATCGGTGTGTGAACGTCATGAGCAGGTAGGTTACTATGGTTTACCTGTAGAGGACAGCAGGCAACAATCCCCTAGTTAGAGTGTGAGCCACAAGTTCTTGGGTCAAGCCTGGTCAGGTGTGCAATGGATGGTTGAGAGTTCAGCTTAAATCACCATAATACGTATTGATGAACACACTTGTTAGTTTTGTAGCATTATTATCCCTTGTCCGACTGAAATCTTGTTCCAAAAATAAAATTTATAAATGCACATTAAAGCAAATTAACATAAAGTATTACGCTGATCATGTAACATTCCTAAAAAAAATTGTTTTGACAGTTATAATTCAAAGTTGGTAACATGCTACTGCATGTACATAAGTTGTTAATGGTATTTGCAGGGAGTTGTGGATGGTGTGTCTGGAGTGTTCACCAAGCCCATCGCAGGGGCAAAGGAAGAAGGTGTTGAAGGCTTCTTCAAGGGCGTTGGCAAGGGCGTTGTTGGGTTGGTGACACGGCCAACTGCTGGCGTCATCGACTTTGCTAGTGGGTCTCTGGAGGCAGTTAAGAGGTTTGTCACTCCAAGTCTTTAGGACATTTTAAGATGCATAGCATTTGCGCCTTTAGAGAAAGTAAACAGTTTAAAAAAAAATTAACTACTAACACAAAACATTTCCTGGAATTTTATAACTACCATTTTCCTTCTTGAATAATCTAATTTAATGTAGATAAAGATATCTTGTAGTACTAGAGGATGGAGAAAACTGTAAATAAAATAAGGTTCACAGTCCAGGCAGATGAACAGATTGCATGTGTTAAGGAGCAGTCTGCTTATTGGTTTGCCTGTGTTGTAGAGTTGCAGAAGTTAGTGAAGAAGTGAGCAGGCTGCGACCACCAAGGTTCTTCCAGCAGGATGGACTGGTTCGACCTTACTTGAGGCGAGAAGCTGAAGGAAATAAACTTCTCCAGGCAAGCACTTAACACATTGTAGAAATTGCCATCTAAAAGTGTTTAGCATAAGTTAAGTCCTACCCACAACATAAGTGTGTGTAACATACTTTAGTGTAAGTTATTAGTGTAGGTAGCATTTGCCAAGTGATTTCAACGTGCTAGCTTTGAGTGTGTCCTGTGATTACTTTTTTTGTAGGAACTCGGCAAAGGTCGCTATGCATCTACAGATGTTTACGTCCATCACATAAAAGTTTTGGATGGTGCCAAGGACATGCTAATGCTGACTAACAAACGTGTCATGTACATTGTTCATAATGACATATTTGGGAATTGGCAGGTGAGTGAATGACATTGGTTCAGACATTTTGAGTAGTACGTATTGATAAAATTATGTAATGCATTTTGTCACTTGTTGTGGGGAGTAACAGTTTTCATTGAAACTGAATAAGTGTTTTCAGAATTTTGACATTATTTTGCCAAAGGGAAAACCAACATCAGGAAGATGCAGTTTGTTTTTTTGTTTATCTTTTAGAACAATGTAGTTTTATGACTAGAGATATGATAGTAGCAAAACTTCTATATAACACAACTGAAGAGATGGAAAAATTGTGTGTTTGTTACAAAAAGCTATCTTATATAGAGGTTCCCTAAAATGTGAGTGAGTGAAGAGATTTGAGTGGCTCTTAACACAGAGGTCTTGAGAGCCGATGAGGGTGAAGCAAGGTATGGAGCAGCACCAGAATGTCAGTTTTCCCGTTTTTTTTCCCCCCGCTATGTGAATGCAAAAAATCGCAGATAATCAACAACTGGTGCTATCGATAGTATTGTTTACATTCCACAACAGTTTTTTGTGTTCTGTAGATGTTTTTTTTGAAACAATGAGAATGAATCACACAATCTCTGACGCTGTATTCAATGATCTATGACCTTGTTATTGTAAATAGAATTTGAAATGAGGTTAGAACCGTGGCAGTATTTTGACAGGTGTGAGTATTATCGGAAACTGTTGGCTGCATGTTTGACTAGAATTGTAAATGATTGATAAAGACTTGGCAAGTAGTGATTGGCAAAAATTGTCACAAATAAATCAGTTGTGCTAATTTTAACTGAGGCATTGAGCATAGCTCGGCTGACGAAGGAACACTGAACAAAACTATTAATAAAATTAAAATATATATTTTGTCCAACTTCAAAAATTGAAGATTTTAATTTAAAGTGAATATTTTATCATAGATTGACTTGAATAAGTTTTGACGCATGACATCTTTCAACATATAATTATAACAACTTCTACTCATCAGTGTAAACGAACTAGGAGCATCTTCAACGGAGTTTGAGTTGCTGCCACCAGCAACGAGACGTCAGAAATTGTTTTATCTACCCAAAGCAAAGGACGGATGCTCCACGCCAGACATAATTACTCTCCAGCCGAGCCACCAAAGCCACGCATCAAGATCAACAGAGTACAGCAGCACGCTGCTAGATGCCACTACTAGTACGATTGCAGAGGTGTCTGCCTGAATCCAGCACCCACCACTGACTTCACGCGCAGAGAATTTATGTCACGCACTTTGCAGCTGCTACGCCCTCTCCAAGACAAACCCCTATGCCAAGCGAGCAAGGGGCATGCCACCAAGGAGTATAAATACAGGGCCGCACCTTTCAGTGCCATGGAAACCATCAGCTCCTACCTTGGTCTTCATTGTGCACTAGTGGGGCTAAAGACATATCCGCTTCTCAATATTTCACCACACCTTCAGGGGCCGAAGATGCTTCTGTTCGCCAATCTTGCATCGCAGCGTTTATCAAGACACGAACCAGTCCCTTCTGGACAACTTCTTCCACGTTAGAGTAATTCCCACCTCTTTGCTTAGCGATCAAAATTCTTTGTATTTACAAGTGTAGTCGGGTCTTCGGTAAACATATTGTCAGTATTCTCGACTTCTTCCACCTTTTCACATCACTTGTCAAAGGAATCTCATTGGTGAAATGTCAGGGCACGTCAAGAGAGTCATCATCGTCTTCAACACTATCACTGTCGCCATAGCCATCATCAGTGCTGTCTTCATGATTGTCTTAACTTTTTATTTCATCATTACTACTAAGTTTCCTTTTCTTTGTAGGAGGAAATGTATGCTCATCAGTATTTAGAGCCAACAGCCTTTTATCGTGAAGTACATCAACTTCATGCGAACGTCTTGCAAGTGCATATTTTGCGCAAACGGAATCTACTGCCTGCCGTTAGTCACTCGTTCTGTTCTTTATTATTAACTATCCTATCATAATCGTCTGCGGAAACAGTACCCTTTGATGTAGCAGGAGGTATTGGCAACATCACTTGCTGGCTCCCAGTAGTCAAACCCTTGCAGAAATTGGTATTACTGTGGCCTATCCTGAGGATGAATCAGGCCACACAAGGAAGGGGGATAGTTGTAATTAGGCGAATAGAGCACTCAATATACAAAATACTAGGTTTATGAAACTCACAGCTTCTATACAATTTTACACATGCCTTGCAATCTGCATTACTTTACAATTAACCATATATATCAACTCCGCAGTTATCCAGTACAATTAATAAACTCTACAACACAATATCTTTGACTATAATTACTGTGCTCGTGACTCAGAGGGAGTCTTATGGAATTATACGCCTATCCTAACTCTGCACGACCTGGGGCGCCCTACTGGGGTTATAATTACCCTGGCTGTGTCTCATTGTCACCAGCGTGAAGACTCTCCTCAACAATGGCAGTGGCTGGAATCGAAGTAAAACCACTGGCCTGGTGGTCCCCACTGAAGTCGTCTGGTCGTCCTCTGGAATAAAGATGGCCATGAGCCGCCATCGCCCCAGCCTTATATAGGGCCTCATTACCTTCCTTGGTGCTTCGCAGGGGATGTTTTACAAACAGCCGGGCTGGCCCGCCAAGGTCGTACCATCCTGGACTCTCGCGCATCGCCTGCCAGTTCTGGCTAATGGTGACCACACCAGTATGTTCAGTCATTGTATCATCTTGCATAAACTGCATGAGATCAATGTCGTAATGGTTCTTCACGCGAAAAGGTCACTTCGTGCAAACGGCCCTCTCATGCTGCCAAGTATGACAGTTTTTGCTGAAGATCTTTTCACAGAAGACATTGTTTTCCATGTAATTTTCCAGCAGTGGGAGAAGGTACATCCGTAGAGGTAGTCTATACAGTATACTTCGTACAATCATTGGCGTGCATCATATTCATGAAAAAAGTTTGCAGTCCTTTCCACAGTGGCGACATGTGTAGCTACTTTGCCTAGCTACTACTCTCTCTATATATAAATTTCCAACCAATTTTGTCAGTGAGATTTAAGCATTTTTCTTCCTTTTATGCCTCCATTGAAAAAGAAATTTTATCGAGTTCCTTCATCACATTACCATGCAGTTATATTTTCAACAGTTTCTTCCAGACAAGTTCTTCACTCGTCTATAAATCATGGTCACAGTTAAAGTAGACAATCGACTCCAATTGTCAGACAGAATCCCTCACAAGACTGACCCACAGCTCTTTTTCTGGCAATTTTGTACAATGTCAAAAAAAAATTAATTTGATGTCATTTCTCAGGGACTAAACAACATATTTCCATCAAATTCTTCACGCTAGTAGTGCTACGGTAGATTGTATAAACTTACATGTTTTATGTGGCTTAGTCACTTATTTTCAAAATAAAGGCTCTTTAAATAATTTATGTGTAGAATACCTACCATATAATTTGAAAAAGTATACTGATTAAATCCGTAGTTGATGCTTCGAATCCGACCTCCGTAATGTAGTGGATTGCACTCTAGCTTAAAGTAAAAGGTTTTCTGGGTCCAAGTCCCGGGTAAGGCATGTGTGTATTTGTAAATGTCTCACTACTATTGCATATGTTTCTGGTTTAATTTTATTTTAAAGTTATCACTTTCAGAGAGAAGTCAAGTCTCCTACCAACTCAACTTTTAAGAAGTTATATAAAAATTAACTGCACCCATGTCGAGGAAAGTCGGCTCATTAGTTATATCAGTAACTTTAGTAACTTCTTGTTTGTCTGCTTTTACCTAACTTTACTCTTTTTGCCTCAAGTGGAAGATTATATATATTCACGCGCACGTGCACACACACTATTTTTTCCTTTATGCTTCCTATGCAGATTTGTAATGTGTTTTATAGACTTCATATTTCTGTGGACATTTGCGACCCTGTTGTCAAGTGCCCCGCAATCCCACTCACTCATTCAATACATGTGTGTCATAATCAGTATTCGAACAAGTATTTTTGTACTCATATTTGAGGGTAAGGGTTAAAAGATGTTCCAAAAAAATTTTAGTGGAGTTACGTACATACTATCTTTTAATTATTGTAGTACACAAGTATGATGTGTGCTGGCTGTATGTGACTAAGTGTTACAAATGCATACATACAGCATTACTTTTCTGAGAGTGTTTTTCTTAATTGTCACTTACTTGCAGACACTTCATAAATACAGTTATATTGTACCTTATTATTTATTTTCAGCAAATTATGATAGTGTTACTGTTCATAACAGTGTATTTTGTGTACTTTGTCATGTGCAGTAGTTGTGGTTGTGTGTTTTGTGACTAGGTGGAATGGGGTATTACGTGGGACTCAATGGAAACACCACCGCGTATTGTGGAGAAAGGTGTATTCATTCCAACTGGAGAACCCAAGAAAAAGGTTCTTGGCCTCTTTGGTTCCACAGAGACAGGAAAAGTCGTTCTCATCAAGGATCCTGAAGTAAGAATGGTAAGTTGTTTGTTTGTTGTAGGGTTTACTTTTTTTTTCACTCCAATACATTGTCTATATGCTGGACCACTATGAGATTGTGCCCACTTTTACAATGTATCACATGTTGCATTGATCGAAGTATATTTCGGGTCACGTCAGATAGATTTCCTGTAACTATCGTTTTTATGCAAATGTCTAGTAATTACATGTGAATTTTGTCACGCACACTGCCATTTATCACTGCTCCCGTTGCGTTGTCTGTCTGTTCTGTCTGTTTTACCAACACATCTGCCTGTCTGCAGCATGTGTGTCTGGCTTGCTACCTCCCCTTACATGCCTGACGAGAGGGGACATGGTTACCTAGCAACCAGCATAGCAACCTATCACTCTCTCTCCCCCTCCTCTTTGTATCTCTCTGTCGTGCACCTTCCTTCTTCTCCTTGCAAGTCCTCCCTCTCTGTCAGCTGTGCGCGTTAGTATTTAC
The DNA here is from genome assembly GCA_029891345.1 of Dryococelus australis. NCBI lineage: Eukaryota > Metazoa > Arthropoda > Insecta > Phasmatodea > Phasmatidae > Dryococelus > Dryococelus australis. Next base: position 154,600,272 of record CM056995.1, read on the forward strand.
ATGATGGCCCACAGAGCAAATAAAGTCCGTCTGGTGAACTTAGAAATTTTATCAAGATTATCTATCTCTCAAAATAGTGGCACCTATCATCACTTGTATTTCAAAGCAAATGGTTTTGCCTGGAAATGTTACGCAAAGCATTTTAAGAAGTAATTATTATTTTCAAAGATATTTCCTTTTGTGATTAAAGTGATTAAAGGTCTCTTTTCCCATAAGGTTGGCGTTTCATTGTGTCATGGTTAAAATCAATATGATTTTCGTAATATGTATTTATTTAACTCAAGGGGCAGGGTCTTTGTGAATAAAATTATATTCCCAGAAGCATACACTTGACCTCCCTTGTCACTGAAAAATGTTTGAACATCAAGTGACTTGAAGCCACGATGACTGAGCAGTTAGCCTGCTCACCTCCCACCAAGGCGATCTGGGTTCAATCCCGGCCGAGTCACTCTGGATTTTCGCATGTGGGAATCGTGCCGGACGATGCAGTTGGTTGGCAGGTTTTCTTGAGGATATCCTGTTTCCCCTGCCCCTTCATCCTGGCGCTGCTCCATGCTCACCTCAATCACCCTCATCGGCTCTGATGACCTCGATGTTCAGAGCTGCCCAAATCTCTCCACTCCATCAAGCGACTTGTATTAACTGTAAAGTTCGTTTTCAGTAACTTCTTGCGGGGAAATCGAAGGATTTATATTAATTTATTTCAGTAGACATGCATCTTTTGAATAAACTGACAAAATGTAAGGGCGTATTTGACACCTTTTGCCATCTAATATTGGGAAGGTAAGCACCGAGCCAAGTGCAGTATAAACTTACAACAGGGATAATCAGGGGACATGGTTTTGAATAATTAATTATTAAAGATACTGAATAAATCAATTATAATCACCTTATTTATTCATTTCTGTCTCAAAATTAAAAGTTTTCTTTGCAATAAAATATAATTAATTACTTTACGGACATTTGCCATGCGTGCAAGGTGTCAGCAACATGTAGCATCATGGAGAGGTAATACTCCCGCTGCCAACCCTCCTCCACCAGCCACCATGAACGCACTACCCCAATGATAACTTCTCTGTGGGCTCTCAGGTGATTGAATGTGAGCGGGGCATTCAACATTTAATTTGCATACTGTCTCATATTATTTTCATTTTTAGAGGGGTTGAAAGTTTTATGTCAGCGTGCATTTGGTGCTGCATTACAGTCAATTATATACTGTATTTTGAGACATTATTTTCTTTATTTAAACGAGTTTAGGTGAAATGTTCTTTACTGTATTATTTACACTGAAACTTTTTTTTTAATTCCCATTTTTATTATGTTTACTAGCTAAACTTTATTCACACATAATGTACAGCTCTTACTATACTCAACCTAAGTTTTATAAGGTTAGAAGTTGTATTTTATTGATGTACATGTCAGAAACCTCATCTACTGAAATCCTGCATGTATGGAAATTTTTTGGCAGCACTCTGAATGATACATCGAGAGTCTACTGTATATCGACCTGAATCACTTGCTCAGAAATTGTTCACATGCAGAGTCACAGATAACCTGTTTGTATTTTTATTTCTAAACAGGCAGTTCTAACAGAAATGTCGGTAATATCATAAAAGCAAATGTGTAAATATAAGAGACAGGCAGATGGATATTTTTTGAGGCCAATCAAATAATTATGCTTTAAACATTTGTGTGCTATTTGTAAACACTCCTGACTTTAAATGTCACTTTAAATTATACTTGTCAGTCCTTGTACTTTTCTGCGACTGACCAAAAATTTTGCAGTAATTGTAATAATAATTTAATTTGTGTTTATGAGGTTAACATACTTCCACTGATGTAGAAATGTAACACAAGTAGCTGTAAGGCTTAAGCTGTCTAGTATTTTACATTGCATAGTGAGGAGAAAAGGGAGAAGACACATCTTCTCATATGAATTATCTGTAGACAAATTGTAATTGTAATTGTAATTTTCTGCCTCATGTGGTACATGTGTTGAATAATGGTGTGTGTTGCCACAGGACTTGGCGGAGAGGATGGAGCAGTTGATTGGCAAGTGAGGTGGTTTCATGCCATGTGTGAATATCCCTGCATCAGAGTGAATCTCGAATCAGATGAATATTCGAGTGTGCTGCAGCATTTTGTTCATTCGAGTATGAGTAAATTGCAGTTTATTTTGAGGAGCACAAATTATTTTTCTACAGTATTTCTTTTTATTTTAGCCACTTTGCATTTTAGTTTTGTGTCATATTTAAATATTCATCTCTAATTCTTTTTTATATTCTTTATAAGGTTGCACAAACATCACATGTAAAAATCAGTTGTAAGGGCATTATAGGAAGTTTGGGAAGGTGTAAATTTTTACCATGAATGGCTCATCTTTTTTGTGGTTCAAATTTATAGAGTGAATGTAATCATGTTTGCATACTTTAATACCATGTCAAACAGATATATAGACATGGCTTAAAATGTGTTGTTGAAGAGGCAACAGTATAAACTGTGTGTTGTACACATTTGTCAATTTTCGTAGGTGCACATAATTTGTACGACATCTTGTATAACGTGTCTTTTAAATGATGTTGCAGTAATGAGTGTTTGTTATTAATGTTTCTTCCTGTAGCTATTTTAGTTGTTAAAATGCCTGCAATAAATGCTGGTCAGAATATTTTATATGATAATATTTCAAAACAATGCTTCCATATACGTTGTAAATTAGTTTTGCAGTGTTAAGTCTTATATATTTTTAGCTCTGCGTGTGTAAACGTGCAGTAAAAATAGAACAAAACTGTTACACGAGTGGTTTGGTGTGTAAACCAGTGTTGCTTGTTGGCTGTGCTTTATGTAAACAATAGTTATATCGGTGCAGAACCTTCTCAACAATCTGTACCATTTAGACTGCATAACTTTCATGGATAATGAGGCCTAAACATAATCATAAATGTAATGTAATCTGCCACTCACTATCTACAGCTGGTCCAGCTGGGTAAAACTCAGTGATCACCCCACCTTTCCCCAGACATTCCCTTCTCTACTGAGCTCCACTGTTACTACAACTCGCGTAATATACCATCGCCCAGCCTCCCAGGTGTGCCCCTCTGCAGAGATGGTGCAGTGGGGTGAGCAGGTTGGCAGCACCTACATCATATGCCACACTTGAGTCCTTTAATATTTCACTTTCGTGACTTAATTTAGTATGATTTGTTATCTTAGATAGTCAGTACATCAATTTACAGTTCAAAAAATTTCCCCTTATATTTTGACTTATTTAGAAGATACTGTACACTTTTGCCATTTACAATTATACATATTTAATCATTATTAATACTCACTCAACTGAAATACAAACATGTATTTATATATTTGGAATATCATGGATACAACTTCTCCCCATGCAAGACCCACTTGCTAAAAGCAAAATACGTATACTCAGAGTTAGTGTGTAATTAATTTGCATGTGCATTACAAATGAACCCTACAAATGCTTAGCCACACTGTCTTTTTAAAAGTATAACTGGCATGAACAAAGCAGTCAGAAGAGTTGCACTGTTTGGCAATGTCACAATCAAATGATGAAAGGGAGATGCGTGATCTTGCCAATTTGTTTACATTTCCTCCCTCCACAACTTTGCATTGTGGGTAATTCTGATGCTGGTGTTAAGCTTTCATACATTGGATAACTTTACACCAGCCATTGTACTGGATAAATAAACATTACACACTTTTTTTTCACTTCATTTATCCACTGGAAAGAATGTGTATCAACTGTGAACATGAACATCACAAAGAAGGTGTAGTTTTCAGGATTGAGGTAACTTACCTCCATTTATCAAAATCATCACCAACAAAATCTTTTCCCCTTTGAAACTATCATCTTCCATACCATGCAGTGCATCTAGGTATGCAGAACTGGTCAGTTTGACCGGTTTGTAGTCGTTTTTAATTTCATCCACGGTGACTGACTGACTACAGGAGTCCAACATGTGAATGTTCTATAACTTCAACACAGCATCGAGCTGTCGTTCCCTCACAGATTTTACCCAATCTGTAGCCATGGTGTAGTCCAGCCATCCTTTTCTGTGCCTTTAGAATAATACCACTATGAAATTTTTCAGTCTTGGGGAACATTTTCCTTTTAAAAATAATGTATGATATTTTTTGTGTCAGAAATGTCCACATTACTGTGCACTGCATCTTTTTGCTGCTATCAGTTAAAACTTTGTAGTAGTAGTAGTAGTGTGTGTGTGTGTGTGTGTGTGTCTCTCTCTCTCTCTTCCCCCCTCTCTCCCCTCTTCCACCCCATATTATTTGTCAACAGGCATTGTCTTGAGGATAGCATTATGAAATATGTACATGGATGTTTGACCTGCATTTGCTATTTGTGAAAACAAATATCCATGTTGTTTATGCAGCTTGATTACGTAAGTACATACCTTTGAAAGGCAATCACCTTTTCATTGTAGGTTTTCAGCAAATACAGCAAAATTGTTTTACATCATCTTGTAAATCACTCATACCAAGTTCACACGCATTTTGCAGAGCTTTTAGTGAACAAATTTCACTTCTTACGGCACAACCAATCTTATGCCTGTCTACAATAATGAACATGAGTAATTTTGCTTTTGCACCTTTGGCCAAAAGTTCTCTCTCTTTGTTTCCACTGCAGTCTGATTCACACAGTTCTATCATCATATTTTTCCTGGCAGCATGGTTAACAATCACTGATGCTTCACCTAAAATTTTAGAATTCTCGGCCGTTGTTAAAGGACACAACCATTTACTGCTTATCTTGCATCAACTAAACACGTGTGTTGCTAGCCCACATTGTCACACTGTCCTTCCAACAATAACAAACTGTGATGTTTGTTAAGTGTAAAAATTCAACCACGGAAACACATTGGGATTTGCACACCAATTAATACATGAGAATGGGTATATACGAAATCATGGGTGCAATGAATGTGGCTTGTTAAGAAAAGGTCTGTGCAATAGAATGCATGTACCATCCGAAGAAAGTACAAACTGCACTTTGTTTTTATAAACTGAATATTCTGGAAAAAAACTCTAATAATTCTTGTGATGAGACTTTGTTTAAACATGTACAATTTCCTGTGTTTGAGATTGTAATTAGTAAAATGCAGAAATTTATTCACCAGTAGTAGAAAAACACTCGTAAATATCTCTGGAAAGATTAAAAATGCTGAGTTTTTCAGTGGTATGGTTGTTATGAAGTGTACTGCATACATTCAATAGGTGTCCAGCAATCAACTAAAAAGACATGTAATGCTGCCCTTGTAGTAGCTACATGGTGCTAGGGGATACCAAGTTGCTCCTGGGTCTGCCAAGCAGTTCCATCTGTGCTCGTCAAAGCCAGGGGTTGCTGTGTTCTTGTCACTTGTGACCTCACTTGGAGTACAGCGCCCGCTCTCTCTCTCCCCCCCCCCCCCCCTCTCTCTCCCCCCCTCTCCCCATCCCCTTTCTCTAGTATTCCACATCACATGATAAGTTTGAAGTTTGTTTTTTTTCTGCATTGAGAATAATTCGTTGCGAGTTAGGGTTTGCAAGATTTTATGAAAATGTTAATTAATTATGTAAAATATGTTGTTCATGTGTATTAGAACTAGTTTTGTGTGCAAAATATGTCTCATAAGTACTTGGTTGTTACATACCTGCAGACATGTCGTCCATCTTGCAAGATGCATCCTTCTTCCTATTTTGGTGTTCTATTAGCTTTGCTTTCCATCTGTGATGTGATCCTCTGATATATACTTGAGAAATAATTGCATACATACTGAGAGTGTCATAGTTTTAAATGAGTTTGCTTTTTCGAATATTATGTCATCCCACCGCTCATTTTTTTTTCTTACTTGTTAAATGATTGATGTTCAGAAGCATTTATATGCAAAATAAATGTGAACTCTAGCAAGTGTAGAATTGTAATAATATAGATAGTTCCCACCATGGTTGTGAGTGAGTGCTAAATGTAATTTTTATAGCCCTGCTTTGCATGAAGGTGATACTGTACTTAGTTAATGTATGTTTCATCCATCACACTGTTCCTCTGTGCACGCTGTGTCCACAATAATTGTTATTGAAGATAACAATTGTTAGTTCTCGTCCAGCGAGGACTGTTCATGCTCTCTTTCTTGTACAGCTATATAGTAGACTTTGTGTTACATCACAAACTGGTTTATAGTAATTTATTTTTTGTATATTTGTATACACATTAAGTTTAGGAATTGTACTGTACATTCAGGGTAAACTTCATTACAAGCGCCACAATCTGTGATGGAAATAAATAATTATAAATGCAAGCATGTGGCCCTATGTTTGTCTATTTTGCAGAAATGCCTTGCATTAGATAGTTTCTAGTATAGGATATGTATTTTTAGTGTACAGGTAGATGGGCTCCCTTAGTTTGTCCCTGTACCGTAAGTACTGCCGATAAATTACTAGTGCTCTGCACTGAAAATTATGCTTTTGCTTAGTGCTTCCGTACTTCATTGCAGTAATGTTAATTATTGATGATGGGACACCAAGTAAAAGTTAAATTAATTCTTTATTTCATTAGGCAGCTTAAAACTAAGTTCAGGGAAAAAAATTTTGTGCACGTGCACATGTATGTACACGTGCATGCATTTTGTGTGTGTAGAGTTGCCTGGACCCATATTTGTCAGTTTTCTGGTTGCCAAATATCACTTGCAGCCATTATGCTGGTGCACTCGTCTATCAATCAGGCACACGTGTATCGCTTACAGACTCATGTTGCAACAAACAGCCTGGAGATATCATTTAAATTATTGTAACTTCGAAAATTTTACCTTCAATTAAAAAACAAAATGTGATATATACATTGCTATTCGTATTCATACAGATACAGCAAGACACACACACAGTTTGGCCAAAGTTAACCTTACACTCTAATTTACAATATAGACAATTAAACAAATATTATTCACACACTACTTACAAAGGCATTATTTACAAAACACCCAAACTTACTGTTTGTAAAATTCGCAAGCTCTTGACCACATGTTTTTCTATTGTAATTGTTGCAAGTTTACATCACTAAAATCACATTTGTTCGTCAGTAGCATTAAATAATTTATTTGCAGAATCATTCAATAAAATCAACACTGTGCACGTTTCCTAAAACCAACAAACTTAAATTTGATACAAAAATTACAATTATGTCGCTTTATTGCAGACGGGGTTAAGGAAAATGGCAAACGAGCAGTTAGGTGTTAAACACGTGCCAATTAACATTACATTTCACTACTTCATTTCTATATAATCCACCTAACTTCAAAAACTAGAACAGCCAAGTACTTTTTTTACAACTCAGTTGGTATGCATGTTACAGAACTTGCACGTCATTATTTTATTCTTGATGTAAAAAATGTAGAAAAACCTTCATGCTTCATTACGTGTTCACAATTATTTACCGTATATGAAGAATGTAAAAATTTGAGCCAACGCCTTTTCATGCGAAATTTCACAGTAAAAAAAAAAAAAAAAAAAAAAAAAGGTTTAGCGAAAACTGTGAAATGACGTCTAATTTTGTGGTATTTCATGATTCATAACTCTCTGGTGTCCCTAAATGATCATAAGAATGATTAACTTCTACTTCTTATTTATCTTGTAATTTAGGGTTAAAATGTTATATTAACACGATAGACAATAGGTCTGCATGGAAGATATCATCCAGTTTACATTAAAATTGACATTTTCAAAATGTTTTACTGAGTAAGGATTTGAAAAATTGATAGGCATGATAAGGAACACATAATTGTTTCCGAATACTGGCCTAATGGATCCCTTAGGGTAAGGGATCCATAGAAAGTGCTATCTAGTGGATTCTGCCATATTGGCTTAATTTCCGAATTCTCACTAGGGATGCCGATGCATCTTGTCACGCGTCCACTAACAAGGGATGCGACACTCACATCCACAAATCCCATAGCTAAGGAATTTGTTCGTCATTTGTGTATGTTATTGTTTTCACTGATTTTGCACGCGTGGTGAGTCTGTGCCTTTGCTTTTAGTTGATTAAAATGGATGAAAACTTTTTTTTTTATAGGACTTCAACATAATCACAAAAAATAACATTCTGTTTACAATACTGACCGAGCAATCAACTTCATGATACACATTAATCATTTCAACAAATGCATTCATAATTTGTATATGCTCATCAAACATATAATATCCTATTTACAAGAAATCTTGATTTCCATGTGCAACCATCGCAAGCAAAAATTGTAAAACCTCAACTCTATCAAGATTTTCGTCTGCAGTAAATTGTTAACATTCCGAGATCTCATAAATATCACAAATAAAGATACAACTTCAAAGTAGTAAAAAGTTTATTATACCTACCTCTACCTAAGCGCTCTCTAGCTGTAGCAGAATTCAGATGTTACCCATTCCTTCAATGCAGCCATTTCCACAGTGGATGCATGTACGAAGGGACGTAGGGATGCTTGAGCAACGGATGCATCCACTGAATTCGGAATCGGTTGTTATTTTCACAAACTATGAATTTCGGACAAATAAGTGCTAAATGAACTATAATTTAAACAACTATATGCATATCCATACATGGGTACATAAACATCAACAGTCATATTGGTTAGTGAAATATAAACAAACAATACACTGGTAAAAAAACAAAATTTATTATATAGTGTGCACAATGCAAGTTTTGAACCTTTTTTTTTATACATTAAAATTTACAATAAACAATCACTAGGAAAACTATATTTGGAAACAAAATAATTTTTAATTATTCTCGTGCGTGTGTGTGAATGCATGCACGTGCGCATGTGTGTGCGAGCATGTATGTATATATGTATATATATATCCAATGTTTTTTTAATTGCTCTTTTGCTTATATGCAATTTCACTGTCTGTCTGCCGCAAGGCAACATCATCTGAGTTGTTGCAACAATTATTGTCCACCATGTCGTTTAACACTGCCCACACTGCGCACTATCTTACGATTTTAGTGATGCAATGAGACTTTATATTAAAAGTCGCGCGTTATTAATCAAGCATTTCTTTTAAGTTTGCTTTACTGATATGCAACACAGTATGCTGGCAGAAATAAAAGCATAATTGTAAAGAAGTGGTATGGGTACTGGGGCGGTAATCATGTGGTTTGGAGTGCATTGTAATCTTCAATATTTTATGCCTCTGTGCATAATTATTTGGCATACAATCTCAAACTTTGAAAAATTTTATTTTAAAGTTTTTTATGGCAGGAATTGACAAAAAAAAATTAAATTTTGGTTAAAACCATTGTGGACATTGTTAGTGAATGAAGATAATTTGATGTGCCTTTGCACAGTCCTTGAATTTTTGCTTTTTAGTTTTAGATTTCTTTAGTCTTCTGTTTAAATATTTTTTTGTAATATTTAAACTTTTTTTTCTGTGAGATTTATTGTGGGTGCTGATTGTCAACAGTGTCCTCATGAAGCCTTTGTCTGAAGAGTACCCTGGGTTTTTTTCTTTCCCAGCGTTATGCAATAGAGCATGGGTTTGGTGCAGTAAAGATGCCTGAACTATTTTTTGTTAGAACAATCTAGACCCTGCACTTACCAGCATTCATGTGAAGTAAGTTACTTGTTACCAAGATTGCCTTAGCATTGTCTTCAAATCAGATAACAAAATAGTTGTTTGGTAGTATCACAGTACCTATTGCAATAAAAGTTATTCAGGGTTAGGTTGTATAAAGTGATGTGAACTTAATACAATTTTTGGTTCCGTTCGCACGTTGGGTTATCACTGAATGCTTGCCCAAAGAGCAATCTGTGATGGAAATACTGTGCACTGTAGGTGGCATTTGGTTGAGCACGTAAGCTTAGCTACTGCAGTGAAATTTTATTACACTGTAATTGCTAGTTACTGTTGAGCTGAGTAGTTTTAATTTAGTATTGTACACCATGTTAAGTGAATTATAGGATATCTATTTATTGCTCGTGATCGGGTGTGTTTATATTATCAATATCAGTACTGCCTATTAAAATTAGAAGCTTCATTTTTCAGAAGGCTTCCAAAGTGTACCAATTTTTTTTGGTAGCTGTTAGAGACTTATGTACTGTTGTTACAAAGAAAATTTCTTTTAAGAGAGAGTATTACTTTTTTGCATCATCATAAAGTAAGCTGTATTGCAAGAACTTGTTTAAAAAAAACTTATTTGTTGATGAATGTCTAGTTAATGCTGGCACTGTCCATATCACTCCACTGTTCTAGGGAAGGTGGAGGCTCGCTTGCATGTTTAAAGAAAAAGTGTAAATAAAATGTCTCCTAAAATTTTCTTTTCAATATGGATGGAGTGTTACGGTTTAACCTACCAACTGCATAAGGTTTAGAACACCACATCGCATAATCCAAAATTTTGAGGGTAACTCACAAGTACTTTTTTTACAGGTATTTATTTATATATTGGTTTTCCCTTCAATGTTTATATTGAGGGTGGGACAATACCATGTTTTCTATACATGATACTCGATACTCTGAATTTTTTTAAAAAAATGCAATAATGCAATAAAATTTTTAACTACATTTTCATTGTTCTTGACCAAATTTATGATTAAGTTTAAAATCAAAGAAAAATCATGCTAGGTAATACTACAGATGATGTAAAAAATTATAAATATTTATATGATACTTAATAATTTTTATTTATAAAAACAAACATTAAATTTCTTTCTACATTAAGTGTTATAGAGGAAATGTGGGAACTGTGTATCGCCAGATAAAATACAATAGCAATTCTTCCGCTACCCAGTAGCAAGATAAATTTATTATTCTCTCTGTTGTTTTGCATTGGTCCTTTTCACAAATTGTGTACATACAAAACGTACAAGAAACACAAAATACTAGTTGTAAGCAAAAATGGCACGTACAAAAAAAAACTTAGTACTTGCATTCAAAATATTGAACATAAAAATTTTGACAGTTCTAGAAACGTATCACGACTACAATGTATCCTTGCGCCACAGCTGCTCTGTGAATAAAACAATGAGTGTAAACAAATGCTATGATGTATGTTGGTTACCATTCCAACCTACCGTGTTTTTGTTATGGCCTCCATTAATTTTATTGCCAGTGGATTCGATAAGGTTAGGCGAGATTTTAGTGCAACGTCTTTCATGAGACTGTGTTTTACTGACTGTGGCCATGTCTGAATAGGCAGATTTCGTTGACAAAATGATCATGTGATGTGATTTTGTATACAAAAATGATGACATATTTGGTAATTGGGTATTTTGTATCTAGCGGATGTTAGCAAAAACAAAATGACAACATCAGCGCCATGGTTTTTTTTTTAAACACATGCGCAAGCGGGTAAATAAAATGTCTTTTAAAACAAATAACCGTACATAAAATACACCAGCAATGTTTTTAAAAACGAAGTAAGTCATGTGCTCTCTCTATCTGTGTTATATATATATATATACACACGCGCACACACACACATATTGCTGGTGTAATTTATGTATGGTTATTTGTTTTAAAAGATATATATAATAAAGGCATATACCACAAATTAAAGTTTTCTTTTAAGTCGTTATTGAATAATTTATTATTTCCTTATTTATTAATGTATTTGTAGTATTCCAGTGATGATTGCAGAAATATTACGTCTATTTTAAGCATTAAATTTAGATAAAAATATTTTGCACTATTAATGTAATAATGTGTTGCCGCAACTGCTAAAAACTACTGTCGACAACATCCAAATTGATACCTACCAAATCACGAATTTACAAAATAACTAGAACTTTGTCATTTGGACACGGCCTGTATCATCGTTTATCACATATTGTTTTAGTGGACGAGTCGAAAATTTGCTCATATGAAATAAAAATTCTATTACCTATATAGTTTTAACATCACTGAAAGAAAATGCGATAAATATGTAGTTTGTATGGTAATTCGAATACTGAACACAGACCTGCCAACTTGTAAAGTTTGAAATCAAGAAGATTGAAGAATGCTTAAAGTAGTGCGTAATCAGGTCGGGGCATTTTATATAACTTTTTTTGGTTCATCGGCTGTTACCGATATTGTTATGAAAATGCGAAATTAGTTATTTACATTTTGATAATAAATCAATATAATTATTTCTAGATGCAACAATACATACTGCTGAGCTTCATGTAACAGCTGAGAACACATGTATATTACATGTTGCGCGACACATTTTTTTTTTTTTTTTTTTATATATATATAAAAAAAAGCTAGGCCTCCTTACCAAATATTCCAACACTTTCTGCACATTGCTTGTGTTACAAAATCTTTCATATGATCACAAAAATTCTGGTAATCATTAAAAAAATTAATAAATAATGTACTTTTAACATCATTTGTGATGTCACTTTTCCTACCATGACAAATAGTTGTGTCACAGCGACACACACTACAAAACACATACTTTTCAGCTTTCTCCTATGTCAGAATGAATGGAAAGTGTTCAGAATATGCATAACTGAATACTTGGACGTATTGTTTTATGTTTTTCACACATCGTACAGCTAATATGTATGTGCACCAGACTATTAAGACAAACTAAAGCCGACGTATTTCAGGCAAATCACTAAAAAAAAACGTTTCTTCACGTTTCAAATACTCCTAAAAGACCCTCGTTTATCCACAACTCACAAACGCCACACTGTTGTTTTGTTACTACTGTTGCATGAATGTAACAGTACAACTTTGTGCGAGTGTTTGCCGATATTTTTAATTTATTGAATTACCACTGCTAACAGATACATATGGCACCTAAAATACAGGAAGCTGTAATTTCACATAACAATTATATTATTATTTTTTCCTAAAGATGTGAAATTGACTTGCCAAACTTTACCGCAGAAAAATTTAAAAATCAGGATATCAACACCCATCAACTTTATAATACGTTGTCTTCACACCAATCTGACAACATCACCTGAAATGCTCGACTCCCAGACCACAAAATAAATATGTGCAGTTGATTTACAAACAAACTGGCAAAGTTTACCTAACCTTGCTACTATCTATGTAAATTATGGTAGCTATTACGTTAAAATATTATCAACATCTAACTCTTCATGACCACAAATAGAAAACGCTTCACATCAATGGACTTTTCGTGCCACCTAATTTTAAAAAAATTACCCACAAATACTGTAGTATGGACTTAATACTTTTTACTATTTAACACAAATTACTTGCGTGAAGAGACAATATTAATGACTTTCAAACACTGAAACATAATTGTAGTTTATAAACAACGAACAACATTGGCATTTGTCTAGCCACAGCCAGCGTGTGCTGCGTTCAGTTGTCAGTCGACTGGATGCATGCTGGGTAAGATATTGATTGATGTGCTGTGCTGTACCCAGACAGGCACACACACCTTCAAGGCAACTGCAACCATTTTCTTCTTTTGTACGTTTTTGAGTTATTGGCACCAGTGCCACCATAATACACCATAGGAGCACAAAAACCACCTAAGCATCTTATTTAATTAAAAACAAGACAAAATAAGACTACATAAAAGTGAATCTTAACAGCTGCTGTGTGCATATGAAGAAATCTCTTGCACGTGCACGTTCCCGACTCGCAGAAGAATTACTGGCATTTTCGAGGTTTTCCCGGCACTCGAGAAAATTCATGCCTTTCCCCCATATTTCTCGATTCTTTGAATTATTGTGAAAATACGACATAAGTGACACTTTCACAGAGACTAACAGTCGAGAGCCCAGCTGCTGCTATTGCATAAATTTGGAACCCGGCCGAGAGAAAAATCGTACGATATGGAGAGTACCCGTAAAATCGTAAGGTGCGAACTTTTCCATAAAAATTTCAGGAAAATCATAAGGGTTGGCAAGTCTGCTAAATACATTCGGGATGTAAACATTTTTGGTTAAGTTCATTTTCAATACAATACACAGTTTTTTTTTTTGTACAAAAGAAAATGTTTCCTCTGGCTCCTTTACATTTTGCATTGGTTATTTCCAGATATATGCTTTTGTGTGTGCATGTGTATGTGTGTGTGTGTGTGTGTGTGTGTGTGTGTGTGTGTGTGTGTGTGTGTGTGTGTGTAATATATATATATATATATATATATATTATATATATATATATATATATATATATATATATATATATATATATATATATATATATATATATATAATCTCTCTTCAACTATCAAATTGGAAAATTATTCAGTCTCTTCCCTAAGCAATGTGATCATAAAGGATGGTCGTGTAGTGCCCCACCCTAGCATACCAGCTTAGGAAGAATGGGCGAGGAATAACAATGTGGAGGCAGTAATTGGAAGTAGTGAGAGATGTAGCTGTCTTGCTGAACAATCATCTTCTCTGCCTTGGGAAAGCATCCTTTCCTGGTATTTATTTCACTATAAGATTATCCTGACAGAATAAAACTTGATAAATAAACACACACTACACTTAGGTGGAGGATGATAGTTGATCTACTCGTGCTGGCTTAAAACGTGAGTAACTATGTAATTTTTAATGGAGGGAGCAAAAAAAATTATTTTGATATGAAGTGCATATGTAAAATTATATTCGTACAGTAGTAAGGATTGTAAAAGCCAGGCTTGCAAACAGTTTAAAAGCTGACTGCAACATTACATGCCTCAGTGGTGGCTTGTCATAGAGCAGCTTTTGATAAAGGTAAATGTTAGAGGTTCCCCATCTCAGTGATATTTAAGAAGACAAAACCAAGTAACAAAATGCTGGCAATGCACTTGTCGTTGGGTAATACTATATTTTTTATACACTTTGCACATATTATGGAATACTTTGAACATGGAAAGTTTTACATGATCCATCTCTCTGATCGCCATATGTACCAAACATAGAGAGCGACATTGGAAAATAATTTTAACAATATACAGACACAAATAAATGCTAAAATGAATATTAATACATTACAACCCATATTTTATACTTTTCAAGGGACATTACAAAAATTGGTTTAACATATTTACTCGTGTATAGTGCGCACCATGATTTTTGTAACAAATTCAAGGGAAATTTTTTTTTTTTTTAATAACATTGCACCAAAAATTTGTTGCACCCTGTGTGGTGATTGTAATATGTTTAGAGAATACTTTAATTAAATAACTAGGGTGCAAAAAGCCAAAATAAATTTTCAGAAACCTCATTCTCCTACTACTCAACATGTCCAGCTTAATTTTTCTTTTTTTGCCGTTCCAGAATATCACACTACCCTTATATAAAAAAAAGTCTCGTCCCCTTCCCCCTTTCGTGAACATGGCTCGCTAGCCTCTGCCATGGAGGGCTTGGCGAAATTATCGACCGGCAACATCTGGATGCTATTGCCAAAGGGGGGGGGGGGGCTGTAAACATGTGGGAGCTCTGGTTTCCTGGTGTGACAGGATGCCATAAGTATGAGGGGGGGGGGGAGGAATCTGGTTTCGACCTACACACAACTGAAGGGTCACAGAGAGAGAAGGGTGAGGAGCCAACAGACACTCCCGCCACTTCCCTCAACATCCCCAGACAATTTATGTCAACCACAACCCCTTCCTCTTTCTTTCTTTCTTCTGTGTTTAGCACACAACCCAGAAATTTTTTACTTTATTTTGAAAAAAAAAAAAAAAAAAAAAAAAAAAAGGATGCACTATACAGCAGTAAATATGGTATGATGGGGATAGTGTAAGATATGCAAAAATTAATTGGAGGTTGTCTCCAAACTGGAACTACTATACAGATATGCAGCGTTATTCAGCTTAGACTTTCACCCCAATTACCTTCCAAACCGCTGAAGGTTTTCAGATTTGTTAATGGCACTGCAGGACTCAGATAAACCAGTCTGTTTGTTTTCTTAGATGTAATTACAGAGATAATGATAGCAACTATGAGCACTTTTTGGGATATAGGGGGGTGTTCATAGGTGTAAGCATTTACCTTTAGCTGTGATAAAGTAGGTTGCATTATCCGCTGGGAGATGTCCAACAGAGAGTTCTTACATGTACCTCACTGCACACACTGAGCATAAAAAACGAAGGTATAAATGTGTTCCATCTATTGCAAAGTACAATTGCACAGCGAAACCTCTTATTTACAATCTCGTTATTTACGCTATCCCGCAATTTTGCACCATTTTCTTCAGGTCCCATTTATATTCCATAAGAAGTAATGTAACACTTGCGCTAAATTAGTATCATAAAATTTCTTGTAATCCTGCTATTAACGACTTGCAAAACAATTAAAAACTGTTTATTTACAACTTGGTTCTCCATCACAGATAACTACCACAAGTTCTTAAGCCCTTGTGCTAAAATAAATTTTCGAATTGCATCAGAGATGTTTGATGGTGTGCGCGCGTGAGCATTTTATTTCACATTGTGCGCATGGAACACACCACCTCAAAGCAAGATGGTGGCCTTTAAATATCTGTCCCTTCAAAAGCAAGAGTGGTAACACTGCGACTGCTGTATTCACATCAAAACGGTGTGTTTTAACATGTCTCCGTTATTCTACGGATATTTCCTGTGTTAAAGGTGAACACTTTTTTTTTTTTGCCAATGTCCGGAAAATAAGTGCGTCTGCATTATGTTGAATTTTATTTAAACATAACATCTGGCCTTTTTTTTTTCTGAACTTCGACTCATGACATTCTGTTGACAGTGGAGGCATGTCGTAGCAGTGAGTGTTTTTGGGTGGTGTGAGGGAAGAGACACCGGGGTGAGTTTGAATTCTATTCGCAGCGCAGAACGGGAGTCCAACCAGTGTAGAGGACTGGTCATGTGGCTTTACAGCTAGGCACAAAGTGTGGGATAGCAAGCACAATTTTACATTTTGGTGGAAGCACTCTCACGGATATACCTGGGAAGCTGCTGGACCTGCTGCGGCTCTAGAGGTGATGTGCTGGGACCTGGTGGTCAGCTGGTTCTCGGCACTGGTAGTTATGTGGATCGACTTGGTGAGCTGGAACCCCCTAATCCATGGGTTGGCTAGACCATATGAGGCTTCCTCACCACTGAGATAGGTGAGAAGTATGGGGTGAATAACAGGTGCTGGTGAGGCTGGCTTCTCTAGATGGCGGATGACTTGAGCTCTCTCTCGTGGGCTGAGATTCCAATTCTAGCATAAAGCACCAGAAGCACGATGGCCACTGATAGGTCGTACAGTGGCGACAACCATGATATGTGGGTGAGTTCCCCTACTGAAGGGCCAGGTCCCCAGAACAAGGAAAATACCCCGTCCAGCACCACCCAGACTTAGTCCAACCCCAAGAGGATCAGTACCTAGTGTCGGAGCTCTACCGTTCTATACACAAGGGTGCATAGAAAGGGTGGCCATCCAAGGTATAAGTGTGTGTTTGACGTACAAATTTCTGAAGGGAGACTTGTTGTTCTGTGTTAGGTTCAGCAAGTTGGTTTTGAATAAAATTGGCAGTCTCTTGCTGTCCCTCAACAGACCTGATGTTTACAGGGGAAGGTTCAAGTAATATACTAAGTGGAATAAAACGTGTTTATTTCTGTATGGAAATAAACAAGGTGGTTTGTACTCCGTCCTATCAATAGGAGTTTAACAGAAGCTTGCTACGCTAGACAGGTGAATGGGACCTGTTTCTAAACTAATGGGGTACGTAGGCAAAGCAACTACGAAAATAATTAAACTTTAACTAATGCTATGTGTATGTCCTGAAGGGATCAGATGACTCAAACTGGATGTTGTCTCAAAGGTGAAGAGGGATCTCAAGACCTGGGCTTCGGCACCAAGAGCGCAGTGAAGACCAGGAATGCGATCAAGGAACAGGCCAGACTGACATTCCAACGTTCGTGCCCCGGTATTTATACTTCTCCTGGCTCACCCTTGGCCAGGGAGTTGGCGGAGAGGCGTCCTCTGGGCTTGTGACATTACCAGCTGGCCGAAGTTCCAGCTGCTGCAATGTCTCTGCGATTCATACTGGTAGTGCCATCCCTCGCCGCGCTATAGTACTAGGTGGCTCAGCCGGTGAACAATACAAATTTCTTTGGGTTGATGAGTGTGCATCTTTTCCCATTGGGTAAACAGCACAAGTTCTTGGCGTCTGGGAGATTGTACTGATATTGAAATTCCATGGGGGTGTGCAGCTGAGTGGTTTGCACTGATGAGTAGAAGACAATTTGAATAAGTAGAACATATGTCACTCGTCAAGTTTTTATTTATGGGTAGTAAAAGTGCATAAAACAATTTCAGTTTCAGATAAACTAAAAACAATACCAAAGTCCAACAAGTACTTCAGTGCAAGTGTTTAACTTGCAAAAGAACTATGCATTCCAGTTAGCATGCTTAACATGATCATCAAGAACCATGAAACTATTACAGAAAACGTTGCACATTGTGGGCCAAATGAAAAAAAAATGTAAATATGTTAAGGATTCTAAGTTCAAGGAACTGGAAAATCGTCTCCTTGAGTGGTTTATGGGTGCACATTCTTAAAATGTACCAATCTATAGAACAGTACTCCGAGAAAAAAAAAAGCCAGCATTATTGCTTCAAGATTTTATGGCTTCCAGCAGGTGGATTGATAGATCCAAGCAGCAACACAATGTTATGTCCAAAGCAGGTAGTGGAGAGAGCAAAATTGTGGGTTCAGAAACTGAGGAACAATGGACTCTTCTCTTGCTTGCTAATGCAAAATATGCGTGGATGACAAGTACACTATTCCGTAGTCAGCTCCATGCATTTGATGCAAAAATGGGTTTGAAAAACCGGGAAGCTGTGTTCTTTATTGACCAGTGCCCTGCACACAGCAAGCACTGAACTCTGCAATGTAAATAATGATTATGTTTCCAGCAAACTATAGCCATTAGATCTGGGTATCATAGAGGCATATAAGTTCTTGTATCGCAAGTGTCTTGTTACTCAAGCAATTACAATGCAAGATCAGTCAACCTTGAAGATCAGTTTGTTGGCAGCTTTACACTTTCCTGCAAGAACTTGTAACAAGGTGAAATTGAAAAACATTCAGAATTGTTTAGTGAAAGCTGGATTTTTCACTGAAAGGAATTCCACTACCAGTGAAGATTGCTGTGTCATTGAAGAGGCTCCCTCTTCATCCATCCGCCGTGTTACTGCCTGATCGATAACTTCTCCGTGTACTTTTAGCTGATAGTGCATGCTGGAAATTAAAAAGATTTGACTGGTATTCGGCGTCATATGTTCATTTTCAGAGGGTTTGAACATTTTAGGTCAGCTTACAATAAGTTATATACTGAATTTTGAGATGTTATTTTTCTTTATTTAAATGAGTTTAGGTGAAAGTCGTATTTTATTGATGTACATGCCAGAACCCTCATCTAAAATCCTGCATGTATGGACTTTTTTTTTTTTTGGCAGTCCCCTGAATAACTATAGATTGAGAGTCGACTGTCCATGACATTTTTAAAGCTTTCCCTCAATTCCCATTTTTTTTCTTTTTATCTTTGGCCCCTTGAAAAGTTTAAATAAGGGGTTTTGCTGTAATGCAAGGTTTTGATCCTTTTGTTGCATTGGTGTGGACTATGAAACAGACATGATTGCATGGTGAATTAATTGTAATCAAGCTATGTACATCAAATTAAACTTAATTTCTATTTGTATGTAACCTCAACAAACACTATTTTTCACCTTCTCTACACATATACCTGTCAACATTAAAAAAAAAAAAAAGGTCCTTATCGTTTAGCTTAATCACAAATTGTCCAACTAACATCAATAATGATAACATTTCACTAGCCATGTTTCACTGTAGGTAGTCACAATTTACCACAAGATTTAGCTACTTGTTGCTAAAAAATTACATATTTTTTGGTGCGTTTTAAAACATTTACTCCACTGTATGACATGTTTGTTGGTTTAAATTATTACATATGCTCTTTAACCATGGCTTATGCCTGGCTCTTATCCCCAACACGTAAGTATACCATAATAGGAGACCCACTCTATAAAGTGTTCACCATTTTTCGATAGAACATACAACAAATACCTCTAATAGTCTAAAAGAAACTTAGTTCGGGCACATGCACAGTTTATCAGCAAGGCACTTTATCCTAGTATATTCCTGTGAAATGTAGTTTGTACAGGCACGTACTGGAGTGCTGCACTTGGTAGTCACCCTGAGTGCATGTAATGATGTTTAGCTGTGCCACTGCATTACCAAAGCTTGAGGTTTATTTTTCTATACATTGTATATTTGAAGGTATAAGCAATTTCCATTGGCCATAAAGGGAATTCAAGTTTGGGCACTTACACAAGAAGCATGTATTTTACAATGCTATTTTGTAGTCAGATTTAGTATCTAGGTTTTTATATCAGTCAATTTTAATAATATATTTTTTATTATTCCAGTGAAACTTGGATAAATATAATATTGTATAACTTAAAAAATTGACAGAACCTACTCACTGTACAACAAAATGGGCTTAACTCATGCGATATTGTAATGCTAGAATTTACCTGACTGTACAAAGTTATTTTATTATATTTAAATTATGTTATCAAAAATGTTGGAATGAAAGAAAATTTGCGCCAGGTCGGTTGGAGTACAGTTCATTTCTTCACCACAGATAATATGTCAGCAATCATTTGTATGGTTTATTTTGTATATAAAGTAGGTAAATAATTTTAAGGCAATTATTCAAACACAAGATGAAATGTTAACTCGCGAAGCTCTTTTGTGCATAGCATTTTATTTCTTCTGCATTCTGTTGCCTTTACCTCACAGCTTCATTCACCACCTACATCATAAGGATACAATATACTGTACAATCTCGTAATGTACATCAATAAAGCCTCAACTTTTATACTTGGTAATGAAAGTACTATATACCGAAAGTCTTATTTCTAAATCTTTACAATATGGACTTAATTAAATATGAAAATACACAAATTACATCCTGCAAACATGTAATATTTTTGTTTTATCATATATACTTATCAGTATAGAATGGGGAAAAAATAAGCATTACGTAAGTACCGATACATCGTTAACATTTTTTCATTAATTATTCCAATAAGCAGAAGAGTCCAGGACTAAGAAGCAACTACAGTAGAACCTCTCTATTACGACCCCTCAAAGTTCCAGAGAATATGGTCGTAATAGAGGGGTGGGGTGGGACGCAATAATTAAAGATTCGGAAAATTTTGGGCCGATTTTTCCCACCCCTAACCCCTATGCTCCCAAACTTGCAATTTTTGGAATGAAGTGTGTTCAATCATCTCTAGCTCATAAAAAACCACTTTTTAAATTAAATATGTATATTTTAATAGCTGGACATCTCCTGATTAATTTGATACCCAAGAAAGGCATATAGGACCACTACGTGTCGTAAAAAAGGCCATTGAAAGTGTGTGAAAAGATTAGACTATGTATTATTAAAGATCTATTGTGCAGGTCTTGTGGGTCGTACATTGCTGTTAGGCATGTAGCGATTAAAAACTTTAGGTGGCATTGCACAATACGTGTGCACATGCCGTGCTCTCGCTTTGATCTGGCTGTATACGTAGCTGGGCAAGTGCCTAAATCTTCTGCAGCGCAGCCGGGCGTGGGGGTTTGCTGCTGAAGCTCTGCCTTAGATCCTCAGACTGGGCAGCTGTCGGTTGCTACAAGATGGCAGGTGGCGCCCGCCACCACTACCGTCGTTACCAGGCCAGTTCACTTCCTAACAGCGGCCCAGCGTTGGGAGAACATGCTGATGGATGCAATTCATGTCAATGTGTTGAATTTATACAAAATGTAGGTGGCGTGTTGGTCTCTGCACTGGCTCGATGAGGCGCGGCAATGTTTACGGGAATATAAATATTTAGTGCGGTCTACTTGAATTATTAACTGTCCTGAATTTTTCATCAAAAACTTTTTACTTTGCCTATACATGCACATGGCCTCACTCGCCATAATATGGCACCGGTAACATAAGAACACATTTTATTGGTACACACTTATCTTTATTCACTTTACACACGAAATTGACTTCACAAGGAAAAACAGATTGCCCGCCATAAAAAATTAGCATATTACGTAGGCATGGGTGCACATAAACTTAAAAATAATAATTTTAAAAAAGGCATTTAATTAAATTTGAAGATATCATACATACACTGATTAAGAAACTAGTCTGCATAATGTGCTGCTGTTTTTACAGCAAAAGAGAAGGGATAATGGAAGCGAAAAAAGACAGGGAGGGTTAAGGCGGCATGTGACTAAGACAAAGAATCCTTACTGACCCGGCCTCTACAACTGCCCTGTAATTTATTGCTTCACGCTACGTGGGACAACCAATGTCAAAGTCTATGATGGTAAAAGCTATTCACAGTCAAGTGGGCACTTTTGAAAGCCCTCTCATTTGAAATAGTCTATAAGTATGCTTTACTTTAGCCTTAGATGTTGACTTCCGAGTGTGGTGGAATATACACGCTGTTTTCAGTACTTACATGGCAATATTTATTTTATAAGATTTTTAAAGGATAAAAAAATGCTGGAAAAAAAAGTAACCAGGCCGTCAAAAGTGCTCATTGTACTGCGAACAGACTATAGCGTGAGAAATGCGCGACCACCATCAGTAAGGGGTAGTTTTCCATAGACCGAAAACTGTGGATAATTGAAACTAGTACTGCCGTTGGAGAAAAATCTACAAAACAAATCCACGCAACTGAAACCATGGTTCGAGATACCGCAACTGGCGAGGTGTACCAGATATGGCCAGTCGCATGGCACAGTTTTACCCATTGTTACAGAAGGAAACCCGGTGGCGATGGGGACCCAAACATTGCGCCGCCTTTCAAGCTCTCAAAACCAGTTCTCACGACATCAAACAACTTCATCAGCCACACGGAGAACAACCCCTGATCCTACAGATAAAGGCATGTCAAAATGGCTTTGGCCTCGTCCTATAAAAAGAGGACACCGTCTGCAACCCATTGGTGGTAGCATGCCAGCACACGACTCAACACCACAGAAAAACACTATCACATCAATGAGCAGGAATGCCTTGCGGTCATATGGACTGTCCGGAAATACTGTTATAATCTGGAAGAAACACACTTTATTCTAAGAACCGACAGCAAAGCCCTCCAGTGGTCACAGGAATCCATAAACAACCAAGCCAAGCTCGGACGACGGGACCTGTTTCGCTCAGAGTTTGACTTTAAAGTGTAGCACTGCCTGGGTAAAGACAACAACCTTCCAGATACCTATCTCACCAACAGAAGCCAGATCGAATGCCACCAACAGCAAGATCCAAACATCAAAGACCACCTACGGAAGAATCTTTAGCAGTTTGAGCTACAAGACAATCTTGTCTGGTCATACAACAAACAATGTGGAGCCAGGTGGAGAATTTGTATACTGAAGGATCTATGGGCAAACATCTTCAGGCATCATCATGATCACCACGAAGCGGGACATCCGGGCAACCCTAGCTGACATAAGCATACATTACATATGAGAGAGTATGAGCAGCTATGTCCACCAATACGTACATGGCTGCACGAGATGTTGCACAAGCAAAGCCTATCCCGTGCGACACCAACAGCCAAACCTCGACGACCACTCACCCCATGGACACAGATTGCCCCCGCAATGCTAAGGGAATCAGGTATCTGTTAGTTGTGACGGAGGGGACGTTCCCTAGACTGGGAAGATGCTATCAAAACCCACACCCACGCATAGGGACTGCAGACAGCGAGGCCTAATTTTTAGGGATGAGATCTGCGATATCCTCGGTAGTTTATAGTACTGAGTATCGCATGAGAATATCCAAAAGTATTGAATTTTAACACCCATTTTCTTTTACCATAATTATGGTACGAGTTTACCAATACTTTTTAAAAGTGTACCATAATTTAATCTGCATCCTTCGGGCATTTCAACGTACCCAAAAAATTTGACCTAGGTTCAACGGTTTGCAAGATATTAACAGTAACTTTTAATTGCGTACCATAATTATCGCGGCTGGCAGCGATCATTGAGATTGGACGAACTGTTTAAAAGTTATTTAATTTTTTAATGTACCATAATATAACATATTTTATTCATAGCATAATATTCACACATCTGTGAACACCTTGGGGTATTTTAGGCAACCCATACATACCACAATTATGATTTTTGACAACATTTACTTTAATGTTATATAATTGAGGTACAATAAAATTGGTATCGGCTGTTCACGGTAAAATGAGCACTTTTTAAAGTTCTCTCATTTGGAATAATAGTCAATAAATACATCATATTTTAGCCGTAAATGTCAACGTCCGAGTGCGGTGAATTGTATACACTGTGTTTAATAATTACGTGGCAACATTTATGGGAAAAAAAAAAAAAAAAAAAAAAAAAAAAAAGTATTCAAAGGATGAGAATCACTGAAAGAAAAAAGTAACTAGGGCCTCAAAAGTGCTCACTTTACCATGAACAGCCTATAGAGAGTTGAAAGTGAGCGCCAATAGACACGATCTAGCAAATTGAATAGTTATTGTACATCCCACACGTACCATAATTATCTGATGCAAATGCATTAAAAAAAAAAAAAAAAACCTAAATTATCTGATAAACCCGTCGCTTTCTAGCCTGTGGATTCCACAGGCCAGGCCACGGCAGGTACATGAAAAAATTATGATAGTTATTTAACGCTATAGTAATTTCCTTGAAGTCGCAGAATAAAATTTAAAAATTGTGAAATCACAAAATAAGTGTGTACTGAGTTATCATTTTCCACAAAGTTGGATTACAAATTTCACTGTGGAAACATGATTGTATAGAATAGTAGGAGATTGTGTTAGTTTATTGTTTGTTTAAAGATGTTTGGGTTATAGGCCATCCACCATTTGTTTCCAGTGTAGTAAAATTAGTAATTTTCTTGGCTAGGTTGTTTTGTGTTCATGGCAATTTTAATTTGGTATCAAAAGTATCAGTATCGAGAGAAAGTTTTAGTAAACTGGTATATCAGGTATCAATAAAATGATGTATGGACCAATCCCTACAGATGTTCTATTCTCACCGTGCCTTAGCGCCGAGCACTGATATTAGGTATCCACTCATCGACAGCCACTTACGTGGCTCTACACTGTAAAGTAACACAAGCCTTGCCTTTCGCCTTACGGACGTGAGAGTGTTCCGACTCCAGATGCCTTTCTCCAGGCGTAGTGGTCTGAAGGCGAAGGTGAAACAGGACATTTGCAAGAGCTGACTCCTGCCCTTGTTAGAATGATAAGACAGCTCACCCCTAAGGATCAAGCTCAAGACCTACGACGCCCACTCGTTCCAGTCATCCCAGAAGTACCACGGGATCTATTTCAGCCACCTACCAGCCTGAATTAAGAAGTTCACCATGGCTCATGAAATTCTTCAGCCAAATGGAACAGCACCCATACCATATCTCACGTCTATTGCCCTGTCTCCACCGACACGAACCAACCAGCACTAGCAGTCTTAGGCGCCCAGGTATGCCGCCTAAGGCTCAGAGCCTGAAACGCAAGATCGTTCTAGCAGAACCAGACTTTGTGCACCGCCGTAAAGCTACCATGCCAGAACTCTACACTGTGAAAACATCCGCCCCACGTAGAGATTAACTGCATACTCAAACCCTCCAGAATTAGGGTGTGCCTGACTTAGCACATGATAAACATTGATATGAGAGTTTGTTGAGATGAACGCACATATATGGGTTTAGTTTTTAAAGCTCCATCATCTGACCCTTGATTTAAAAATGATATGTCCTCTTCAGAATATGAAACAAATGGAGCAGTATTTAAATTTACATGCAAAGATGAAAGTTCAGATGTTGAAGGGTCATCTTCTGTTGGTTTCATGTCAAGTTTTCGTTTTTTCATCAGGTACGCAGAATGTTGCGACTCAAGATGTTTTCGCAGGTTGCTTGTAGTATGACTCTTACCACCACGAGATATTTTTTTTACAACATGTTACATACTGCAAAATTTTTGTCCGTACAGTTTATTCGAAAATATTCCCAAACCTCAATGACCATGGTAAATGTTCACAAATGCATGAAATTATTAAAAAGTTTCTAAGAATAGCACAATAAAAACAAGATATTATGTTTTACAACAAAAGAAATCTACTTCTCGTCACATGCACTTGATAGGCACAATAACTATAGAATATAGATTGATAAAACTATAACAGGCTAGACGGGATAACGGATTTTGAGCCAGGAAAATTTCTGAAAATATATGTTTTCCCGCGGGAAAAGGACGAGATTGGGAATGTATCATTTTAGTGTTTTAACTTGTTTCTTTTATTGTGTACGTAAGATATTTTTTTTCAATACAAACCTGTACAAAGATATTCGATAAGTCGAATTACAGTATAGAAAGATTATACACATAATTTCTAAGGAATTTTAAAAAAATAAATGAATACCTTTTCACTTGTGTGATAATTTGTTCACTCTTGTTCGTACACAAAATAACCTTCATTCTACTCGTGTAAAATGTAAACATTGAGCTCTGTCATAGTTGTTGTACATAATAAAATAATTCCGTTGCTGTACAAAAGAAAAATATTGTACGTAGTTCGCACATCTGTCGCCGCACTACAAGTAAACATCGCATTTTGTGTATCGTGTAGCTTTCTAAAGTCACGTTACCATCTGTGGACTAGTAATAACACAACATATATCTGATAGCATTGAAACATAAAAAAAATTTTGTCCCAAATGTTTTGTATAGGAGAAATTATCTGAATTTATTAGGTTTGTACGGAATCGTGACTCAACAATGTTTACAGGAATAGGAAAATTCAGTGTTGCCTATACTACCAAATCGCAACCACCTTTACACAAGTCCTTGTCAACAGCTACCGAACTGAAGCTACTAAATACTAAACTACTAAATGGTGAATTTGAACACGGCCAGCACAGTTTTATTTTCAGATTATTTCCGCATCTCATAATTTTAGGCACAAAATAATTTTCCAAGAGTGATTCAATTACTGGTATAAATCAAGTAACTTTAAACCGTTTTGGAGAGGTGATTGGTTATCTGGTTGTAGGGATTGTTTTTTAATGCTTCGATTCTTAGTCTCTCGATTCTCTATTACACAATTCTTCAAGAATCGAGAGTATCGTGGAATCGAATTTGACATCCATTTATATATAACTTTCTCGAAGCCCTGCTAAATATCTACTTGCAGGTTCATTTCGTATCCTTCCGCCAAATGTAAACAAACATTGCAATGTGACTGCCATGTAGCATCTGTCAAAATCAATGTTTACATGCCATTGTGTGTGTGTATGTGTGTTCGTATACTTTCGCTACACCTAAAAATAAACACTGAAATGTGACTTCTACTTTTCTACCTATCAAATGTGTTATTTACGGTTTACAGCTTTTCAAAGAATTCTGTCTTCGGTCTGTTTCAAAAACCATTTCGTACGAATATTCAGTTTAGGCCTATAACATTACTAGGTCAGCTTTATAATGTTTTAAAAATGCCTGAATTAACGATAGTTCTTACGGTTATGTTACATTAACAAATTTTTTTTTCCCACGACATAGCACATTACACATAATGCACGTTGATATTTTGCTGCGACTGTGTTAAACACTGTTACAATTGCGGGGTAATGAACTGTAGTAGTTAACTTTTTGTTATTGATATGTGTTGGGTTATTTCTTTAAAAGGACGACTTCAGTTCGAATAACGAAGGAATAGACAGTCCAACGAAAAAGTGACATTAAAGTCAAGCACGCAACTCGTGTCGCTCATTTTTTGTTACAGAAACTTAAAATATAGCAGTGAACTCAAATAAACCTACCGTAACTTTTATTCCACTCATATTTATATGTATTGCTACTTACTGTGTATTAGGTTTATTGAGATTTATTGGGGCTGGGCTTGGCACACAAGGCAAAGGTACGTGTGATGAATAAACATACATGGATGTAAATAAATAACTTCATCATAAAAACAGTTCACATTTACCATGTATAAAGAGTTCACATCAAATATTTGAAATCACACACAGACCCAGCATAACTATCACCAAACAGCCATGCCACGCTATTTCACACACAGCGGTTAACGAAACACACCGTAACATTATATATATATTACTGCCGCAGAAACACAGATTTATCACAACATCGTAACTTGCTTAGGTAGGTTAAAAAAAAACACGTCTACAAACGTGATGTGGTCTTTTGGAAGTATTTTTCAGAGTGAGTATAATTTAAGCTTGGTTTGGTAAAACCGCAACACGCCATCATGGCTCGCCACATCTGCCAACTTCACTTTGTTTCTACCCCGCCATCATATCTAAATATATTTAAATAAGTATTCAAACATTAAAATCTCTTTTCAGTTGTAAATTACAAATTCAGAAATCATTATTTTGCTGTAATAAGTATGAAATACGCTACAATTGAAAACAGGTACAATTTGTAGCGTACTAGCGAAGTGAAACTTCCCGAGCGTGAAAGAATCAAAGACAGAGAGAGAGAGTGACAAAGCGCGCTCAGCAGACAGTTGCTTCAAAATTGCTCTCGCTCGATAAAACAACACTACCATTACGGCCTACTAACAATATTTTCCGCTGTTATTTTAAACTGTAAAAATGAGATGTTGCTATAGGGTCACCCTAAATATTTAAATAGGCACCGTTTAATTTACAAATAGTATACTAAAAACTAGTTAAAATTATATTTTAACTGTGAACTATTTCTTACCAGCCATTACAAACACGTCGCTGCTCTCGCTGTTGTTAATTCATATTTAAAAAGAAATAAATATTACAAGTTATAGAAGATATTAAGGTAAAGTTTCATATATTCAATAATACAGTACTCTAAAGCTAACCATAGTGAATATATATATATATATATATATATATATATATATATATATATATATATATATATATATATATATATATATATATATATATATATAATCTATATCAAAAATTCGACTAAAGAATTTAAGCTGCATGTTAACCATGAAAAAATAAGTTGGAAACACACATACTTCCTATGGTCAAAAACAACATCCAAGGGCTGTACACATCATTGAAACTCATGCACCAGATTATTGCAGATATTGGAGAAAATATGTAAGGTGAAAAACTGAGTTTTTGGATAATGTCCAAGTCTAAAATGATCTACGAACCCCACAAAACCTGTCGCTGTCATCAAATTAATTCATGGAAATAATAACTGTTACCACTTTTATTGTGAGCCATTCGACATGACATGGTAGCACATGTGGGATCTTATTGATGGAATATGAATCCGCATGTTCCTATTGACAAAAAAGTTTCGCTTGAGTAAACCTGCTAACCTCTACTGTTTTCTAGTAATTCAAGTTTGAAATATCAAAATAATTATGTTCAAAAGCTGGCAGGTGGGAAACACTCACAACACCCAATAATGAATCGTTGCGAATATTAAAGAGGCAAGATAACAGAGAGAGGACTGAAACAGTCAGACATATGACTTAACAAATGTATGGTGATGGTTAAACTGTATTTAATTTTTTTTTATTTTTGCAATAAGAGGATACCAGGTAAATTTAAATTGTCATTTATTTCATAATGACATGAAATACTGTGGTATAAACAAGCCTTAGATGAGGTGCTCCTGCCTCCAACCTCGCTGCTGAGTGTACATCGACAATGTCATGCTGGGTATGGCTCTTATGATTTTGGCAGCAGCATTTATTCTGGTCACGAGATCCTCCAGAGATACTATTGGAGTCTCGTACACCGAACACTTCATAGCACCCACAAGTAAAAGTCAAGCGGTGTAAGATCTGGAGACCTCGCAGCCCATAACCTAGGCCTATCTATTTATTGTCCACTTCATATAAGTGGTCTCAAATTTGACAGTTCTAGGAAAGTAGTGGTAATGGCATCTGGGTGGCTATGTATCCTTACACCACAGCTGAACTGTCATTGAAGGTGACTGTTTGCAAACAAACACCATGTGACTGCCAGTATTTGTAAACAAACAACATATGACTGCCTGTTTTTGTAAACAAACTGCATGTGCCTCCCCCCAAATAACTTTTAGAAGCTGTGAAGGGCTGTTCAAACAGTTGCAGGTTGGCAACAATCCCATTTTTTTTAGTTTATAAACATTTTATGTAAATGACTAACAGCCCATGTAATAAGTCTATAAATTGCTTTTTTTTTTACATTGCAAAAAATTTGTAACCAGGATGCACGAAAAAGAAATTGTATTTTGACGTCAAATGAATAAAATATATTTTACTGTTTTTTAATATACAGTACTCGAAATATATTATAACTAATCTTGTCACACTTACCTGAAGTAAGTTCTTGTAAACATAAAAATTTAGCATGGTTTCCATGAACAGCAAATATCAAGATCCCCACCCAGGAATGCACAAATACCTAAACACCACTTCACCCCCTCCCACACATTCTTTTCAAAGACAGTATCCATTCTTACATACAGACTATGCCTATTACTGCATTAAAAGTAGATAATTCAGCATTGTGGTATGATATGATGACAAACTCTACAGCTTGACACTTTTTTATGGTGGTTATAATTCTAAGGATGTTAAACTACGCAGGTAGCCAAAATAATATTTAAGCAAATGTCACTTAATTTCAGTAATTTTAATATCTCTCACTTAGAAACTCAAATTTAAGTATTGCAGGTCTACACACAAAATACTTAATTAACTTTTCTCAAATACCTGCATTTTCAGAATGTCATGCTGCAAATAAAAACTTATTTCTGACTAACTCAGTGTTGATATTTACACTGAAGTTCAGTCGCACAACCTCCCTCCTCAAAATTGTGAATACAGCCCTAGGCTTGATCTCGGATACCTAATGAAAACTGTATTAGTTCAGAGATGTTACAAAGTGCTCTAGAGAAGCAGATGTGACCTACAGCAACAATATATCCAACGAACATGTAACTTACACACTAAAAAGATGCTCCACCTACGCAAGATTGAAGACCTCATAAAGTTAATTTTCCTTAGCGATAAATTTTGGAATGTCGCAGTTCCTGCTGATGTATGACACTTCTTTGTGATGTTAGAGAACCTTTGTTGGGTGCTTAAATTGAAAGAATTTTGTTTGATTAGCATGTTGTAATTTACTTGATATCAAAAAGTTCTCTTTCAAATGTAAATCCTGTTTATGTGAATTATTCTTCTGTTACTCTTACAATATTCTTAACAACATATGAGCGCTTTTAATTTGCTAAACAAAAACGCTCAAAATGTTTATGAAAGTCTCCAACGTTGAAACCTACATGCCATTATGTTACTTTCAAATACAGCCTTTAAAACCAGGAAAAATCTTTATATTTATTTGCTATCAAGTATTCCTGCGTAACAATCTTAACAAATGTTAAATACGTTGTAAAAAAAAACAAGTGATACAACTTGCATGTTTGTATAGCCAGTAAGCTATTTTGAAACCCTCCAGAACCAGAATGTTAATTTCAATCAATAATAACACAGGTTTTGTGAGACAGGATTATTTTGATGTTCTAACGATGCTGGAATCACACAGCCCCAACGCGCACGACACAACAGCCAATGAAAAACAAGATAGATTGTCGTAAGCCCGACCGATTCTGTGGTCCGACCAGCAATTTTAGATTAGAAATTATTTATATTATTCGTTGTGTCATGCGGTACGATGGACAGAATGTACAAAATTGCAAAATGAAATTGTATCGCAAGCTTTCCCTACAATGGTAAATACACTGATTAAAAGAAAAATAAATTGAAAGCTACTGTATCTAACTATTAAAAATAATAATTTTACCTTTGTATGCATTAGCAATACCAATTTGTCACCATTATGTATTTCAATTTCCCTCTTGTTCACCGTTTTTGAGACTAACGTAGCCTATCAGCGCCTTCTAAACAGTTAGGTTAAATGCTGAGAGTGTGGTGTCGGTCGTGCTGTAAATTCAAGTAGTCACATTTAAATGTTTTTGGTAGTGCCGTGCTATGTTGGTCGGGGCTATGTGATTCCGGCATGAGTGTGTGGCATTTTGAGTTGCATATTGTTTTGATGGTGCTCCGTGAAAAATTTTGCTCGTATGGAAATAACATTTAAATTATTTAACTTCAAAAATTATAACTTTAATGAAAATACAAAACGTGATACATACGTCTGTGTTCGTATTTGTACAGATGCAGCAATATACACATGCACACACTTTGACCGAAGTTAACCTTACACTCAAATTTACGATGTAGACAAACAAATATTATTCACTCACTACAAAAGTGTGCAAAGTACGGCATTTTTCAGGCCATGTGCATTTAAATAATTATATTAACAGTTTACAATTTACAAAACACGCAAACCTATTGTTGTAACCTCTTGAACATGTGTTTTTCTATAGCAATCCTTGCAAGTTTACTTCACTAAAATCATGTTTGTTCATCACTAGCACGTTTCCTGATACAAACAAACTTAAACCTATATACGGAAATTATATTTGTGTCACTTCATTGTTAGGAAAATGGCGGAATGAGCAGTTTTAACGACATGCCGAATACATTTCACTCAACAAAACGCACTACAACGGTACCTACAGCCAACTATGTTTGGAAAAAGCAAATAAAAAATAATTTCCTACCAATTAAATATTCCGACATCAATAAGATACTCATATAATAAACACAACTGCCTTCACCGGGTTGAAAACATAAACATGGCAAGCCACTGGCTGGAAACGTTAACTATTCGTATGTGTCGACATACTCTGTCATAAATGCTGAACATATTTTTAAAGTCCCGTTACTAATAGCCAAGAAAATTTAATATTGCTTTAGAAACATAATTTAAACAATAAATGTTGTAAGCATAATTAACATTTTAAATTACAACTTGTAGTTCAGTTTACTATTTTCTTCCAAAGACATCATCAAAATAGCCAATCTAACAACACGAAACCCGCAGCAGTTCATCGGCTGATACAATACTGAAGGAGTGAGAGCATTTACCATTTACAATGCGTGTAGGTTGGTCACATTGTCTGTCAAATTTGAGACCACTTATATGAAATGGACAATACCTGGAAACATGGTGTCAAGGTACTCTCGAACATGTGCACCAAAGTGCAGTGGTGCACCGTCATTCTGCAGCAATATTTCTTATTGAATCCCAAGTGGAACATCTTCCAGCAACTCTGGCAAAACCTGTTACGAAAATACGAGGTACCGGTCAGCATTTAACCGAGCGGGCAACATGTATGGCCCAATAAAACTGTCATCTACAATACCACATCATACATTAACACCAAAGATCCTGGTAATTGCAGATGAAGGGTGTTTGCATGTATGCCTCTGCCCACACACAACTGTTACAAAACATCAACACAGATTCTCTTGTGAATCGCGCTTTGTCAGTAAACAACACGACACTTGGGAAATGTGGATCTACTGCACATCAATGTAAACACTACTGCACGAACTGTAAATGTTGTGGGTAGTCTTCAGACTTCAAATGGTACACATTCTGTCGGCGATATGGATGGAGCAGCAGTTTGTGCACAACTCTCTGCACATTCATGTGTCCAGTGCAGACCGCATGTGCCACTTGGGTGCTGGTAGATGGCAACTCGCGGAACCTCCATTCCTCCTTCTTAAAGTGAGGTATTCGTACCGACCTTGGACGGCCAGTATTAGGTCTGTACACCTGTAACATGTGCAGTATTGGGACATATATGCTCGGTTTCACAGTATACACTGATCATTGTGATGTCACGTAAACACACTGTGTGACACTTTTACTTACTGTAAATGTGCCCGGTTCGCGAAACCGCCTATCAATGGTTGTGAACTTTGAACGATGTGGCACATGTCTGTTTGGATACGTTTCCCTGTACATGCATGCTGCAGCTCTACTGGTGCACTCCACAGCCCCATACATAAGGTGAATGTTGGCCATTTCAGGCCATGTAATACATTCCATTTTACGGTACTCCAACTAAGCCTCTGTTCCACTCCGCCAAACTCTAGTACAAAGGTTTCGACTGAGTAAATGACTTAACATATTGAAGGACACACAGGTCAAAAACCCTCCACTTAACGATGGTGTGTGTTGTGTGGCGGCCTACAAGGTAGGCCGTTATGACAGGCAATTAATACTCCAGGTAACTGTACCACACCATCCCTCACTCAACCGTTTTGTGATAGCTGCAAACAAACTGTGTTTACCTGCACCAGCCTCGTGTACAAGTTGGCCATGATAACCTTTTTCACAAAGTTGATTTACAACATACACCTCATCCATGATCACAACACATACAAGTCGATTCTTACACAGAATACACATTTGGTAACTGTGGTATGAACATTGTTGTTGTCATACAATTATAGATTACTACTGTAAATGCTACACTATTGCACGCATTACATGTCCGCTGTTCTTATAATACTCATGCCTGATATGCCACAATTCATTCTGAACTCTCGAATCTCTCGTCATGGAAATGGCACACAGACACATGTAATGTAATTTGCTATTGTTTCGATTTATTGTGATTTATGGCATTTCTCAACACCACAATTATGTACCTCTCGCTGTTATCTTGTCCCTGTCATGTTCACAACCATTCATTATTGGGTACAGTCTGTCTCGTGTAAGGTTTCCAAATTTTGACAGATTGTATGAAAGTAGTACCTTGTAAACAAGCAGAATACATATCCTTCTGCCACCATGTGCTTTCCATGTGACTTGTCAAAACATGTCAACATCATGTGAATTTTTGCTTGACATTTCAAACATGCTAACTATAGGCCTAATTGAAGAAAATATGTGATCACACTGATCTTTTTTTTAATTTCTGATGGTAACATCTACATTGGGTTATCAAAATACTATCACTAAAATATACTCATATTCGTACAATTAATTAAACAGATATTGTTAATTACTATCAAAACAATAATCACAAACACAAAATATATTTTTTAAATCAATAAATTTCATTGGACTTTCAAGTTTGCAACTCTCACAACAGGAAAATTTTTGAAGCAAGATAGAAAGACATTGATGTCAGTTACAATTAACACTGTAATTGAAATTAAATCACACATGTTAAACAATTTTAACAGAGAATACAAAAACTTACCTAGCCCAAAGTATTATCACAACTGCCTTCTTTGTACATGTACGCCTCTTGAAAAATTTAATGAATTCATTAAAAAAAGAATGTAAATCTCACATAATTAATCGATGAAAGCATCATAAAAAAAATCATTAATACAAAACTGAGCAGTAAAATTAACTATGAGAAAACAAAAGTCTGCTGGAGTTCTGTGTAAAGGAAAAGTCACCATTAGGCCTACCTTTAAAAAATTACATTTAGGCAGTGAACAAACACAATAAGAGTTAGACCTGTCAAATCATACACAGAAATTGTTAATTAAAACTGTAAAACTCTTCTACAATCAACAATTATGGAACCTATTTGTAGCAATTACAATAAAATAAGCATGTATAAAAAACATTCCTCACAAATGGTGAAGACTGGTAGGCCTGTGATCATTAAGTAACGAAAACTAGTGGCAATTACATCAAACACATGGCCGTATGTACTATTACAGTAACGTGGATCTTTAATATACATGCCCATCACCCCCAAAGAAAATTTCAATACAATGTGTTGTCCTACATGACTATAGGTTGTTCATGGTAAAGTGAGCACTTTTTAAGGCCCTGTTGACTTTTTCCTTTTGACAGATTTCTATGTTCCTATCACTTTTTAATATAAACATTGCATTGTGACAAACAGTGTATACTTTACTTCACTCCCAAAACTTAATGTCTGAAACTATAATAAATTATATTTATTAGTGGTTAATGCCGGTTGGAAGGGCCTTAAAAAGTACTCACTTTACCGTGAATAGCCTTTTATAGTATTTATTACCATAGCTAAAAAATTTACCACAGAAGAAAATGTACTACATAGTCTTTCTGGACAAACGAAACATTATACATCTTAGTTTTAACGTAATTAGGCCTAAATAATTAGTATTTAATTACAACTGCATTCGTGGTTTTGGTCTACACACACAGGCGAGCAATGTAATCTCAAAGTTTTAGTGAAGTCAATAAGTACTAGTTCTTGTTTATGGACCAAATAAAAACTAATTCAACTGTAACATTAACATATTCTAAGAAATCAAATGAATGCCGAACATTTAAATGTTGTCTGCTAAAAACCTGCACACAAACTTAACATGTTTACCTTAATTATAAAAGAACTAACAAACATTTGCCTAAGATATTTACATTTCCCCATCAAAATACACCACACTCCAAATATTTACGTACATAATTTATCATTATTTACTTTGCGATAGTTTTTGATGAAATTCCAAGCAATTTACTGGTCGTCTCTATTTTTTAATACTACCGGATGACTTTCGAGTCCTCCCATTAGTAACATATCTTTGACTCCTTTGGCAACACGTACAATGTCTTGCTGTCATTGGCGATTGCATGAAGGATTTCTAAGTCACTGCATTTTAAATAACTATTCACACAATATTCATTAATTTGATTTAGAACTTCTAAATTGATATGCCCACACACAAAAATCGCATCTCACAATAACATGGTGTGTCCAGTCGTTGGTTGGTGAAGGTAAACAGCCCTCGTTTTTCATTATTTCTGTTATGCAATTTAACAAATTTGAAACTATAAACACTTTTAATAACCTTATACAGAATGCTACAACATAATATTACTTACATTTATTCCAAAATGCTTACTTGTTTTTTTTTATTGTACTGTGCACTATTTTCTTTTTCGCCGATATACGAAAGAATACATGTTATTCAGGGATACCACCATTGCTTCATGTGGGTGTCAGCTGACATTCGTTATTTCAAATACGACGCTACTGTATTACACTTTAAATATGTTGGCAGCAGTAGCTGTCAAATTCTAGAAACCTTAAATGAGAAGGACTATATTGTGCGTGTTGCCCACCTGCCAGGTTTTTAACATAATTCTTGTGAAATTTCAAACTCGAATTACTGGAAAATGGTGGGGGTATAGGTGTTTGCCTTGTTGTTTACACAAGGCAACTGTTTTCGTCAAATGGAACATGCGCATTCACATTCCATCAATAAAATCCCACATATGCTATCGCGTCATGTCGAATGGCTCGCAATAAGAGTGGTAACCGTTACTATTTCCATAAATTAATTTGTTGACAGTGACAGG
Organism: Dryococelus australis; assembly: GCA_029891345.1. Classification (NCBI taxonomy): domain Eukaryota; kingdom Metazoa; phylum Arthropoda; class Insecta; order Phasmatodea; family Phasmatidae; genus Dryococelus; species Dryococelus australis. The sequence goes on from CM056995.1 coordinate 154,637,482, forward strand.
TTTTGTGGTGTTAGTAAATAATTTTACACTTGCACATTATTCTGAAACACTGTGATCCATCCGACATATTTCCTCAGATATCTGTAATAATCTGGTGCATCAGGTCCAACTTCAAAGGTGTGTACTGCCCTTGAGAGTTTATTTATACCGTAGGTCATACACTGTAGGTGTTTTCAACTTCTTTTTTCGTGATTACCCTGTAGCCTCCATTTGTACGTCGAAGTTATATACATCCTGTATGTACACACACATGTACATACAAGGTGGAATGGAAATGGCAAATTTTCGCAGTCCATGGTAGCCAGGCCTAAGTCAATAATAAAGATCATAGGAACCACCCCTCTATCATGAACAACCCCCATGAAAGCAGAGTTGAGATACACGTTAAGTGAAAAATTAAATACTATTCTGAATGGAATATTTACTTTCTGGATTCCATTCACTTGCATGGAGATACGCATGCAACGGACAAATTGTGACAGCCAACCAACCCTGTCAATAAACAACTTTGAGGTTTGCCACCCAAATTATGCATGTACGTCTGTAACTGGAGGCTGTAAGAGACCCATCTAGGCTAATTAGTAATCCGTATATCTTAATTAACAACAAAGGTGCTCTTGTCCGAACTCGCTCAGACTAACCATTTTAGCGATACGAGCATTCTAATTCTGAGCACTGTGACCATGCCTACAAGCAGGCAACCCTTTCAACATGCGTCCAGGGACCTTGTGCTCATGACACCGCACCACACATTTATGCTCCATCGGATCTGATGTCCTCCGTCACAAGTCACATGCGGATTGCAGCGATGCCAATTAGGGATGGGTCGATACTAGATTTTTTCGATACTCGATACCATTTTCGATACCAAAACATTCTCACGATGCTCAATACAAATACTTTTCTCGATAAATTAAAATTGTCATAAACACAAATCAACTTGGCCAAGAAAATGCCTCATTTTATTAGTGTCATTGACACACACTGGAACTATATAAAAACTTGTATTACATTGGAAACAAATGCTGGACGGCTTGTAACCCAAACATCCTTAACCAATGATAAACCAACACAGTCTCCTTTGATTCTATAGAATCACATTTCCACAGTAAAAGCTATAATCAAACTTTTGAGGAAACTGATAGCTCAGTACACACTTATTTTATGATTTTGCAGTTTTTTTTATTTTATTTTGTGACTTTGAGGAAATTACTGTAACGTTAAATAAATATCATAATTATCTGAAACACCCAACGTGGTCTAGCCTGTGGAACACACTGGCTAGGCCATGACAGGTTTATCAGATAATTATGGTACATATTTATATTTGTGAATATTTAATAATGCTGTTGCATCAGATAATTATGGTATGTACAATAACTAATAAATTTGCTCGCTCGTGTCTATCAGCGCTCGCTCAAAACTCTCTACCTGCTGTTATTGTACCTGAAATGTATACCATAAAAGTGATTAATGGGATTTAAATTAATTAAATGAAAAATTTTGGTGCATCATATAATTGTGGTATGTATTGGATGTACAGTAACTACTCAAGTTGCTTACTCGCGCCTTATGGCACTTGCTCGCAAATCTCAACCCGTTTTAATTGTACCTCAATTATGTACCATAATAGCAAATGTCAAAAATCATAATTGTGGTATGTATGGGTTGCCTAAAAACAACTCGAGGTGCTGTGTGAATATTATGCTATGAATAAAATATGGTATATTGTGGTACACTTGTACTTAAATTATGGTATACTTTTTGAAATGAAAGTACACATTCCAAAAGTTACAGTACAATTTTTGAAATTATTGTGCATATTCCGAAAGTTATGATACACTTGTACCATAATTATGACAAGAAAATGGGCTTTAAAATTCTATACTTTTGGATACTCTCATGTGATACTCGACACTATAAAGAATCGCGGTATTCGTTATATCAAGGATCCCATCCCTAATGTCAATAATTGTGGTTGTGCCAATTAAATACACCTTCATGGATAAAATGGGCTTCTGTAGTCCAAGGGATGGCCCACGAACCTTCAGAATGGTGGAAGCGTCACAGCGAACAATTCCCTCAACTTGTCAAGGTTGCAAGGCATTACCTACTAATTCCTGTAACACAGATTGCAAGTGAGAGAATTTTCTCAACAGGTAGCAATGTAGTCATAGCTCATAGAGAAGCCCTTCTCCCTGCTCATGTCAAGCAGCTAATTTTTTTACATGAAAATTTAAAATAACTCAAAACATTTTGTTTCACACAACCTTCCGCAAATATTTATTTACTAGTGGTATCTCATGTAGTATGCTTAATGCAAAAACAATTTTTTTACATGTAGGCCTACCATCAATTTATACCATCCATACCAAAAACCATTTAAGGTTTCTCGATTCTTGTATAACAAGTACTACTAAAAAGTAATCTATTTTCTCATTTGCTTTCCTAAAAACATCAGCAAGAACTAAAAATTACTTTTAAAATAAATTTTTTCTAACAGATATCAGCA